>AWOL01S0143096.1:0-11453 GCA_000715115.1 Nicotiana otophora
GTCTTTTCGGCTGACCAATGCCCCAGTAGCATTTATGTACCTAATGAACAGTGTATTCCAGCCATATCTTGATTCGTTTGTCGTAGTATTTATTAATGATATCCTGGTGTACTCATGTATCCATGAAGAGCATGCACATTATTTGAGAATTGTACTACAGAGGCAGAGAGAGGAGAAGCTTTATGGCAAATTCAACATGTGTGAGTTCTGGCTTAGTTCAGTAGCATTCTTGGGACATGTGGTGTCTAGAGAAGGGATATGTGTAGATCCAAGAAAGATAGATGCAGTTCAGAGTTGGCCCAAGCCATCTTCAGCTATTGAGATTCAGAGTGTTTTTGGGTTGGCCAGATATTATCGTCGCTTTGTGGAAGGTTTCTCATCCATTGTCGCACCTATGACCAAATTAACCAAAAAGAGTGTTCCATTCAGGTGGTCAGATGAGTGTGAAGAGAGTTTTCAGAAGCTTAAGACTGCCTTGACCAAATGCCTTCAGCGTTGGGTTCTTATACTGTGTATTATGATGCTTCTCAGATTGGTATTGGGTGTGCCTTAATGCTGGAGGGTAGAGTAATTGCTTATGCTTCCCTCCAGTCGAAGCCACAAGAGAAGAACTACCCTGTTCATGATTTAGAGTTGGTAGATATTGTTCATGCATTAAACATTTAGAGGCACTATCTATACGGTGTGTCTTGTGAGGGATTTACAGATCAACGGATCCTACAACACTTATGCAAACAAAAAGATCTAAATTTGAGGCAGCACAGATGGTTGGAGCTGCTAAAGGACTATGATATTACCATTTTGTATTATCCCAGGAAGGCCAATGTGGCAGCCAATGTCTAGAGTAGAAAGGCGGTCAATATGGCTAGTCTTGCATTTATTCATGTTGGTGAGAGACCACTTCCATCAGACGTTCAGGTTTTAGTCAATCAGTTCATGAGGTTAGATGTTTTGGAGCCTAGTCGACTTCTAGCTTGTGTAGTTTCTCGATCTTCCTTATATGACCGCATCAGAGAGCGCCAGTATGATGATCCCCATTTTCTTGTCCTGAAGGACACCGTTCAGCACGTTGATACAAAAGATGTTACTATTGGAGATGATGAAGTGTTAATGATGCAGGGTCGGATTTGTATACAGAACATAGATAGGCAGCGTGAATTTATTCTCGAGGAGGCCCACAGTGTATTTCATTCATCCGCGTGCCGCAAATATGTATCATGACTTGAGGAAGCATTATTGGTAGGGAAATATGAAGAAACATATAGTGGGGTTTATAGCTCGGTGTTTAAATTGTCAGCAGGTGAAGTACGAGCACCAGAGATCGAGCAGATTGCTTCAGAGACTTGCAATTTCGGAGTGCAAGTAGGAGCGGATCACCATGGACTTCGTAGTTGGGCTCCCATGGACTTCGCGAAAGTTTGATGCTATTTGGATAACTGTGGATAGATTAACCAAGTCCGCGCATTTTATTCCAGTCGGTACTATTTATTCTTCGAAGCGGTTAGCTGAGATTTATATCCTCGAGATTGTTCGCCTTCACGATGTGCCAGTGTCCGTCATTTCGGATAGGGGTATGTAGTTTACATCATATTTTTGGAGAGCAGTGCAGCGAGAGTTAGGCACCTAAGTTCAGTTGAGTACAACATTTCACCATCAAATGGATGGACAGTTCGAGTGCACTATTAAGGTATTGGAAGATATGTTACGCGCCTGTGTTATCGATTTTGGGTGATCTTTGGATTAGTTTCTGCCGTTAGCAAAGTTTTCCTTATAATAATAACTACCAATTGAGCATTTAGATGGCAACATATGAGGCATTATATGGGAGATGATGCCAGTCTTCAGTAGGTTGGTTTGAGTCGGGTGAGGCTAGGCTATTGGGTACTCACTTAGTTTAGGATGCTTTGGAAAAAGTTAAATTCATTCAGGACTGAATACGCACGGCGCAATGTAAGCACAAGAGTTATACTGACTGGAAGGTTCGTGATGTTTCTTACATAGTAGGAGAGAAGGTACTCAGAACACCCCCTATGGAGGATGTTTTATGATCCTGGAAGAAACACAAGTAAAGTCCTCGGTATATTGGGCCTTTTGAGGTACTTGAGAGGATTAGTGAGATGGCTTATAGACTTGCATTTCCGCCTCGTCTATCGGGTGTCATTTAGTGTTTCATGTATGTATGCTTTGTAAATATGTCAAGAATCCGTCTCATATTTTGGACTTTAGCACAGTTCACCTGGATGTTAATTTGAATTATGATGTGGAGCCGGTGACTATTTTGGATCGGCAGGTTCGAAAGTTATGATGATATAACATAGCCTCAATGAAAGTGTAGTGGAGAGGTCAGCCAATCGGAGAAGCTACTTGGGAAACTGAGCAGGAAATGCGAAGCAAATATCCACACCTATTTGACAATCCAGGTATAATTCTAAGCCCGTTCGAGGATGAACATTTGTTTAAGACGGGGAATGTAACAACCCAACCGGTCGTTTTGAGTATTGCATCCCCATTTCCCCATTTATTGCTTATTATGTGTTCAATTATAGTTATGTGACTTGTTGTGGAGGTTTCAGAATGAATTGGAACACTTAGTTCAAAGATTTAAAACATAAGTTGAAATAATTGACAGAGTGACGAATTATGTGTAAACGGCCCCGGAATAGAATTTTGATGATTCCAATAGCTCCATATGGTGAATTCTGAGTGTGTCCGGATATATATTTAATAAACTTTTGCTTGAAATGGAGAAAATAGGAAATTTATGTTTGGAAGTTTGACCGGTGAGTTGACTTTTTGATATCAGGGTTGAAATATGATTCTAGCAATTTGAGGTCAATCGGATTTGATTTGATAGGTTTCGGCATCGAATGTACAAGTTAGAATTTGTTAGTTTTCATTATGCTTTAATTAGGGTATGATTCGTGTCTTTAGCGTTGTTTGATGTGCTTTGAGGCTTCGACTATATTCGTATTATGTTTTAGGACTTGTTGTGTATTTGTTTGAGGTCCTGGGGGCCTCGGGTGAGTTTCAGATGGTTAACGAATCGAATTTTGGACTTGGAATTTTGGTGAAGTTTTTGTGGTGCACTGTCTGGTTTCCTATACACAATTGTGTAAGAAGGTCCGCTGTCACGCAGGCTAAATTGGACATCTTGAAGTTTTGTGCTATGTGATCGGTTAGGTAAGTCCATGATTGCGAAGCTGTTGGCCAACAGTACTACGCGAACGCATGGATTAAGTTGCGTTCCCATAGAGTGAATGAGGCAACTGGAAAATTCACGCATTGTGCTATTCAATCGCGTAGGGTGGAGGAAGTTGTTCTTTGCGATCGCATAAAGGGATCCGCGATCACGTAAGATAAAATTATGGCAGGGGAAAATTGTTCTTTCCGATCGCGTGAGTTGGACCGCAATCGCAAAGTGGAAATGACTGGGCAGCAGAACTTATGTTATGATCGTCTCATTTTCCATTTTTGACGATTTGGGGGTTGGGGAAAGGCGATTTTCGGGAGGTTTTCAATGGAAACATCGAGGTAAGTGTTTTCAACTCAATTTTGGTCAAATTACCTAAATCTATAGTTATGTTTAGCATTTAATTGGTGTTTTAAGTTGGAAAAAAAATTATAAAAACCCTTAAGGTTAAATTGAAGATTTTAGGGTTGAGTTGATATTAGCATTTGGTAAATGTTTTATGGTTGGACTCGTGGTTGGATGGGCGTTCATATTTTGGGACTTTTGTTGGGTTCCGAGACGTGGGCCCCACTGGCTATTTTTGAGTGGAATTTCGGATATTTTTGGAAACTTTGTCTTTTAATATGGAATTAATTCATATAATTTGTGTTGACTGTATCGAATTAATTGTGACTATATTCAAGGCGTTCGGAGGCTTGATTCGCGAGGCATGGGCATATTGGAATAAAGAATTACATGGTTTGAGGTAAGTAACATTTCTAAACTTTGTTCTGAGGGTATATATTCCCAAAATTACGTGTTATGTGACTGGTTTGAGGTGACGCACTTGCTAGGTGATAGGCGTGTGGGCGTGCATCGTAGAATTTGTGACTTAATTGATTCCGTGAAATCTCATAATCAACAATTCATGTCATTATCCACATATCCTCCACATGTTAGAGATATTGCGTCGAGACTCATATAAAAGCTCATGTTTAGACTACGTGCTGATATTTTTGGGAACCGCATAGGTCGTACTGTTGTTGAATTAATTGTTTATAACTTTAATTTATACTCAATAACATCTATTATTCGCATATCGTATCTCAGTCTCTGTTGCCACTCATTGATACATAATATTATTTTGTCGGGCTGATTTTCATGACATTATGAGCCCGAGATACTAGAGAGGTTAATGAATGAGTGAGGCCGAGGGCCGGATTGTGAGTTATATTTATGGGATCGGGATGCACGCCGCAACATGCTCTATTGATTTATGGCCAGACCTGGCTTATTATATCGATTGGACTGAAGGAGCCCCTCCGTAGTCTGCACCCCACACAGTGAGCGCATTGGATATTATATTTGGGATGGAGTTGTCTGGGCATGGAGTTGTCATATATATTCACATTTGGGATGGTGTTCCTAGGGCATGAAGTTGCCTTATTTATTTATATTTGGGATGGACTTCCCAGGGCATAGAGTTGCCTTATTTATTTACACTTGGGATGGAGTTCCCAGGTCATGGAGTTGCCTTCTTTCATTTATATCTAGGATTGATTGGCCATATACAGTACTGAGTGACTAACTGTCAGTTGCTATTTATATTGAGGGATGGATCTTCCTTGGGCTGGACTTGCCCGTACATTACTAAGTGATTGAGTACTCTGAGAGTGTGAGTCTGTGATGCTTCCATGGTAGTATACCATATACTGCATGTACATTGGCATGTAGATATAGAGATGTCATATTCCTCATATCATACAAAGTTGATTTATTTTACTTGTACTGCGTAATCTCTTGAACTTGAAAACATGCCTACATTTCTGTACTGTTATTTCATATTGGACTGTACCTGTTGAGCTTCTCACTACTTTCAGTCCAAAGGTTAGTCTTGTTACTTATGAAGTAAATGGGGTCGGTTGTACTCATACTGCACTCTGAACCTCGTGTACAGATCCAGGTACTTTCGGATACTACGGCTGCTAGGTTTCGGAGAATAACTATTGGAGATTATCGAGGTAGCGGCTTGGCATCCGCAGACCTTGACTCTCTTTTCTTTCAGTTATTTGTACTATTTTCTATTTCCAGACAGTGTTTTATTAGTCAGACTATGTCGTCATTTAGATGCTCATGTACTCAGTGATACCGGGCTTTAGGAGTGTTTTTCTATCAGTATTTTTGGGATTTTCTATTAAATCTAAATATTATATTTTCAATTGTAAAAGAATTTGTGATTTTTTGAGGTTGTCGGCTTTCCTAGTAATGAGATAGACGACATCACGACAGGTGAGATTTTGGGTCGTGACAATGTCACATGTTGATTGGGTGAGTATTTATGAGATTTATATGTTTCCTACATCATTAGTAGTGTTGGGAAGGTTTGGAACATGGTTCTAGTTGATATAAAGATAGTTACTAGTAGTGGGTTGGATTATGGGCAGCTATTGTGGTCGGTGGTGTTGATATGGGCTTATGGGTGATGTGTTTAATCATGTGGTTATACCTTGTTGATTTATGCATGAGGTTTTACGGCAGGTTGCAGTTTATACAACGTGTTTATGTGAAGATCGAGTTTCTGGTGAAATGCTTGGTTGTTGAAATTGGGTTCTAAGGCTTATTAGTATGGGTGGAAGGAATAATCTTCAGTTGAGGTGGTGTTTTTAGGATTCTAAAGATTGGGGTGATGTGGGATCACCTGTGAGAATGTGTATGGTGATTTCATTCAGTGATTTGATGACTTCTAAATGGTTCTTGGCATGTTCGAGGACGAAATTTGTTTTTAAGAGGGTAAGAATGTAACGACATGGCCGGTTGTTTTAAGTATTGTAGCCTCGTTCCCCTATTTATTGATTCTTATATGTTCATTTGTGGTTACATGACTTTATGGGGTGGTTGGTTTGGTTTCGGGTGTATTTCGGAGTGAATTATAAAGTTGGAAGCTTAAGTTGAAAGAGTTTACCAGAGTTTGACTTTTGTATAGATGACCCCATAAAGGTGTTTTGATTGTTCCGGTTGCTTTGAATAGTGATTTTGGACTTAGGCATCTGCCCGGATGTGAATATGGAGGCCCGTAAGTTTTTTTTGACATAAATAAGCGAAAGTTGGAAAATTAAAGGTTTGGAAGGTTTATAGGTTTGACCGAGGGTTGACTTTACTGATATAGGGCTCGGATTGTTTATTTCGGGAATCAGAATAGGTCAATTAGTTCGTTTGGGACTTGCATGGAAATATTCAGGTCATTCTGAGGTGTTTAGGCTTGTTCGCCGTTAGTTTTGCATTAAGAAATGTTCATTAGTTCATTAGGATTAAATTGGGACGCTATTCATGGTTTTGGTGTTGTTTGATGTGATTTGAGGCTTTGAGTTAGTTCGCATTGTGTTTTTCGATTGGATGGTGTGATTAGCCAGGGTCCCGGGGGCTTCGGTTGTGTTTCAGATGGGTTTTAAACCATTTCTTCATGTGTTGGAACTTTTGATTTCTATGGTTGTAGTATCCCTCTTTGCGATCTAGAAGAATATGTTGCAATCCCGTAGAGTCTTCGTTGGCAGGTGGCTTTTTGCTCTTCGCGTTCGCGAAGATAAGGATGCGTTCGCAAAGCCTTGGGGTGTTTGTTCATTGTGAACGCCAGTGTAAGTTAATCATGTAAGTTAATCATGTTACTTTTGATGTTTCAAATATTTAAGATCATGAACTATAAGTACCAAGAGGGTTTGAAGGATTAGAAGCTAAAATAATCGAAGAAAATAAGTTTCATCGAAACGCCAAGTTGGGAATGCTATAACCCATACTTTTGGGGTGATACTAGGATGATTAACATGATAAGGAGGTGATATTATTAGGTATTTTAGTCATATTATAGTCATGTGTTATGTTTTGAAGTCAAACGAGTTAGGAAACAAAAGTCGACAAAAGTTGTCGCAAGTTACGTTGATAAATTTACATAAAATTTAGGTCTAATATTACTGAGATTTTCTCTCAATGTAAATGGATTTGCAGGGTGATCCAACCGCCAAATTAAAGATATACAAGTCTAGTTTCCAACACATTAAACCATTTGTCGATACGACATTGGAGTATTCAGATATTTGCGTTTTCACGAAACTGCACAAGCAGCTCCCTTTGGGACCCACAAGTTCGGTTGAAGTTTATCTTGATATATAATGTTGTAGCCTTCGTCTCTAAGGCTCACTTCAACCCAAATCAGACCTAAAAAGTTTCTCTAGATATCCTAAATACATCCTTATGGTTTTGAAGCAATTCCATCATTCGCAATTCAAAATCAAGATGCGAACACATCAACGCGATACTTACGACATAGGTATGACTTTGACATCCCCCTTTCTCCTTATAACTCGTTTTTTGGAAAACGCTTTTTGGTTAAGGAAGCTTTTTAACTTTGTATTTTACCTATACAAGGATAAATAAAGTGTGGATAAAAGGGAACAAGTTTTGGAAGCAAGAACACTAGAGGTATGCAGGGTTTTCGTTTTGTTTTTGGCATGATTTGGTTTAGCTATATTCAAGCCTTTCTTCTTGATCTTTTAGGGTTGTTCAAGGGAAATATCAGCATGTATTGTATCCTTGTATATTATTGAATTCCACATGTGAATTGTGGAAGGAAATAGTTTAGGTTGGAACTTCAAAATACAACAAGAGCAAAAGGGCAAATACCCATTTGGCCTATGCCATCTAGACTTTCGTTTGTTCCGTTCCTTTGATATTTTATGTATACCTAAAATCCATATGATCCTAGTAGATTCATTTAATATTACATAAGCTTAATTATCATGTGATTATTCTTATATTATTCGTTAATTAGATTTAGACTTTCATGTCACAAGTTAGCCATTATGAGTCAACATTACATTCACAATTCTATTTTGTCGATCGTTTGACCCTATTGTGTATAACTGGATCTCCTATAGTTTGATGTTATCACCTTGGCTGAGTATCCATTCCCGTGTATATTGCGGTGCTTGCTATTATTTTTGGGGATCATCAAGTTTTAGGGGAAACTATGCAGAACATTGTGGAAATTCGAAGAGTTTGACAAATCATGAGTTCCTTGGTTCAACATTGATTATAGATGGATCCTAATGAGTTAATTTATCTTAGTATCGCATGTAAATACTCAGTTACTCCCTAAAATGGTGATAGGCTCCTTTTTCCAACTTATGGACAACGAGCGTCAGATTATGTTTGTGATTCTGTTTATGGTTTCCTTCATGATCTCTTGAGTCCATATGATGTTTCCACATGTGTTATGCCTCATACATGCTTACACTGATTATTCTTGAGGTGTACCCATAACACCAGCAAGACCTATTGATTATATGCTAGGGGGAGATAGCCCATAATCCAGCGAGGCCTATTGATTATATGCTAGGGGATATAGCGCAAAACACCAATCGGGCCTATTAGTTATATATTTACTTGCTTGGGTGGGAGGGGGGTATAGCCCATAACACCAGTCAAGCATGTTATGTATGTGTATATAGCTACAATGTGCATTGCAAGACAATACATGAGGCTAGTTCAGTTTTACAATTACCTGATTTGGGGGACATAGCCAGTAACACCGGACATGTACCAGTTCAGATAGTAGTTCAGTTTCAGCACAGTTTTAGCTTAACCTTCGGTTAAGTTCCAGATCAGTTGCTAGTTCAGACTCTTGTTTAGCTTTCACCTTATATTCAGATTTCCAGCTTACAGTCATACTTTAGTATGCTTTACATATGCTTTCCACCCTACATAATTTGTACATATCGTACTCACATCTTTTTCGAGGCGTTGCATTTCATGTCGCGTAGGTACGGATAGATCAGCATTTGAGTCAAATCAATAGGCCATCCACCAGCTATTGTAGTCACTCCTCTTACTCCCAGAGTTACTTATCTTTATGTGTACAGTCAGCTAGTTTGGGTTTGAGGGGGTCGTGTTCCATCCAGTACTTTTTTCGTTTAGCACTCCTAGAGGCCTGTAGATATGCACTTGTGTAGTTAGTATGTTTCTATATGTCAGATTTTGTTAGCCTTGTCAGCGTTCCAGATTGTGCAGTTCTTATCGGTTATGCTTATGCTTTTAAAGTTTATCCGTTTATATTCATGACTAGTATATAATCAATAAGTTTAGTGATGATCAGCAACTAGTGTCAGTTATTCATCGTGACCCTATGCTGGGTCGTGACAAACATGGTTTCAGAGCAAGGTTCCGCCCTATGGTGTCTGCATGCCATGTCTAGTAGATTCTTGTTTATTGATGTGTTTTGCACCACACTTATAGACAGGAAGTTACAAAATATTAGGAGGGTTCCTTTTCTTTTCGGTCGATATTGTGCGATAGAACTGAGTCGTATGTATTCGCTCCTAATCTCTATCTTATTTATGTTCTCAGTGATACTTATTAGTACTAGACGACATGCGCCAACCACTAGTACGGGTCAAACCCATTGGAGATCATTGTTTCTATTGAGGAGGATCCTTCCGAGGATCCATATGAGTCATTTGTTTGAGTAGTTTCAATTCCGCCAACAGCAAAAGGGGTGAGACGAGTTCGACCTCACCAAGGCCCTTAGTTTCTTTATCAGGGCCAGTTGATCGGGGTATAAAGGGAGTGTGCGGGGATTGGCATAGCCGGGTCACCCCCGGGATCAAAAATATGTCAGGGTATTTACGGACGCCAAATCTTCTAACGAGCGAGATAGTTCATAGCCTTCGGAGTCCGTTAATCAAGGTTTGTCTGTGTATGTCGTAGGATATGCGAATGAAGAGGAGAGTTGTTAGGCCTAGAGGATGAAGGTGGCTGATAAGGATGTGAGGATTCCTCTTCGAAGTGTGTTTGATCGAAGCTCTCATATAGGATCGAGGCAAGATGGTTAGAGGTACATTAATCCCTTCACTGAAATTTCCTACATTATGTACTCGGGAGGAAACTTATTATTTGTTATACATGAATGAATTTTATTCCAGGAGCAATAGACTATGATTGTAAAATGTAAAGGGGGGACCAGGGTAGAAATAACAGGACCACAACACTGCTCTAGCAGGATAATAAGATATGGGTTTTAGTTCAGTTTACAGAGAAGACCCTGGAAAAATTTACATAGGTCTTTAATAGTTAGCATTAGAGGACTAAGGGAATAGAGGGGAGTGACATAGAACCTTAAGAAGTTAGAACTCTAATGGCTCTAATTCCCTAGGGAGGAAATCGTGGATAGTACACGACATTTTGGGGAAGTTAGAATAATGGAATAGAAAGTTAATAATTCGGTTAATAAGTGTACAACATGAAGGTGTCAGTGCGTAGAAGATTGATTAACAGATTCGTATCTGACGAATGGACTAGAAAGTAGTTTTAAGGAGGGAGGGTGTCCTAACCCCATGAGAGCCCAATAATTGTTTCATTGGAGTATAGCCCATGAAGGTATATACATTTAGAATTATCAAGTATGTCATGTAGATCTGGCAAGTTTAAACATTCGAGGACTAATGTTTCTAGGGGGGGGATGTTACATCCCACGTTTTCGTACGTTAAAGTTTCGCCGTAAGTTAATCGACGTAAGCTCGGGAATGAGATTACTTCTGAGATTATACGTATTTATGCCATTTATAACTAGTGATAGGTAAGTGTCGTGAAGTTTAGAGGATAAACAATCAAAGAAAATGAGTTTCGTTGAAGTTTGACATTTTGGATAAAATACGGTCAAAGCAACAATACTACATATTTATGGACTAGGGCCACACAATGTACCACATGACCATGATAGTAAGGTATATAAAGTATGTTAAATTAGTATTTTGAGTGAATTAAGATGAGATTAGGCTGTCATTCTTAAGATGAACAGAATAGGGAATTATTAAAGGACTTAAATTTATACATACAGGACAAGCAGGGAGAGAGTAACCTGGGGTTGGGTAGCAGACCTCGGTAATAATAAACCAAAGTAAGTGTTATGGTGTAACATAACCTACCAAGATGCAGAAATGCCATACAATAATCGAGGATATGAAACAAAACATAGCAATAACTGTAAGTTCGATAAATTACGAAGCAAAGAATAATTGGATAACCGTAAGTTCGATAGTTCGACATAGTTATGATATGTTCACAAAGTGAGGCTTAGAAAAATTGGATAAAAGCTGGAGGATAAAGGAGAGAAAAGTTGTATAGGTGTGCGTACAAGGACATAATCGTACAGGCTACTTGACAGATGGTAGCAACCGTTACGATATTGGAAGAATTCTTAACACAGGTCGTGGTGTGAGAAAGAGGCCTGAAGGGG
>AWOL01S0143099.1:22897-35392 GCA_000715115.1 Nicotiana otophora
CTGGTGAACGAGCACGGGCTCAGGATGGGTTATTGGTTTCGTGGTAATTGTACTTGGTGCAGCGTTGTTGGAAGATGTCGGCATGGAATTTCTACAGGTGGGTTATTTTCGGTGAGCAGGTTAACTGTTGCGTGACGTTGAAGAAGCTTCTACAAAGAAATTTACTGTCTATCCGGTAAGAGGTCGAATATGTAGATGTGGCTAGTGATTTAGAGCGTTCATGAAATGGTTAACATAAGGATTTCAAGGAAGTTGGCGGGTCGATTGCGCGAGGTCATGTCAGTGAGGAAGAAGTAATCTTGGTAGGTTCCAGGGTTATGTAATGGTAGCTTCAAGCTTAAGTGGGAGAGACCCACCGCCTAAGATTGGATGGCATGGTTGTTTACTTGTAAGGTTTCTGGTTATCGGCATATTGGTAGGTTATTACGACTAAGGAAAGAGAACGTAAGAGGTGATTTGAGCCAAGGATTTGAGGAATATGTGCTACAATTGGCCTTATCGATTCCTGTACAGGCTTTGGGAAGACTCGGAGTTTATGCTTCGTGTAGATGTGATGTACAAAGGAAATGAGTCAGCCGAGTGCTTCTTTGAGAAGGTGTTCATGTGCTAGCAGGGCCTTAGAGTTTGATCATAATTGGGAACAAGTTAGAGTGGGTGACTCTCAATAATGGTTCTAGTAGGTTTAAAGATTCAAAGTGCGGTGCCTAAGAATTTCGAGCCAGTAGTATGGTTAAGTATTGAGCTTTTGCAGTGGATTATGAAAAGTGGCTCGGAGTGTTCTACGTTATCTTTGGTCCGCGTTGTGTCATTGTAGGAATGGGAGAAAATAACTTCGGATTCATAGAGGGATTTTCAGAATGGGTGAACTAGTTGAAGATGCGAATATGCGCATAAGGAGGGTAGGAGATGGTTCATAGGGTTTGGAAACAACTTGGTCTCGTGAAATAAGGTCACTTAGGATGGGTGCAGATTTGAGTTCATGATATTTTGAATGGAGCTATTATTATTTCTAGGGCAAGTCCCGAGTAAATTAGAAGAAGTGGCTCGGTTGGTAATGGTTGAATCAACACGGTTATGGCAGCGACCAGGTTCTCCAGCATGAAGTTATACGTGTAGTTTATGGTTGTACCCTTGGGCTTAAGCACCACCACAACTTGGTTGATTAGGGAGGTATTCGATTCGTATGGCTTTGTTGTTTAAAGGGATTTCGGGAAGAGTTATGGCAGTTTAGATTACGACATGAGGTTGTATTTTCTGCGGTTTGGGAATTTAGTTGCGTGTTGCATTAGTTCTTCTGAAATGAGCTAAGTAAAAGGTTTCTATATGATGATGTGTTTGTCCTATTAGTGGATCAGGGGTTATTATGGAATTTTGGTACTCTCACGTATTGGCATGTTAGGTGCAGTGAGCGGCATGGGGAATTGGAAGCTGAGGATCAAGGTTGCGGTTCGGTGTTGACAAGAATGTCATGAGCTCGGATGATCAAGTAAGAATTTAGATGTTTAGAATCAGCTAGTATTGTCTTTAGCGTCACCTAAGATCGGTGTCCTGTGTAAGAGGCTTTGTGTATTGATTTGTGACTTCTTAATTTTCTTTACAACATTAGTATGGCCGGTGGTATGGATGTGCAGACTTGTTACTTGGTGCGGAAGGTCGTGGGAGTGTATCCCACGGGAAGGCGGTATAAGTGTGACATGTAGTCACTTGATTGACTAAAGATTTAAAACCAAGTATGGAGATTGTTGTACTATCGCTAATGTGAGAATTTATGCCTGAAGGGCGCTCGCTTCATTTGGTTGTGGAGTGTGGAAGCTTGTTTCGGATTTGACAGTTGTTCTTGTGCATCGGGGGAAAGAGGGTTATTGTGGATCCTTGAAAGGTTATTAGCCCGGTGAGGTACGATAAGAATCGGCTTGAGGTCCGTAGATGGATCTAAATGTGAATGTGGGCTCTATATCAGGCCGGATGTGTTCATTTTAGCATAGTGTTGCTTTCGGAGGGGTCTTCGGGCCTTGGATGATATTTTTGTTGTTGGCCTTTCCGTGTAGTCTCTATTGTGCCATATGGGTCGTGAGGCATTTTGATTATTCGCACTCATATTGAGATCCCGTATAGTTTGTGGTATTATATGAGCAGGATGGCACCCAAGATGCAGGTCATTTATTGCACCTTAGTCGTACTCGCGTTTTGTAGCGTATGGCGCTATCTGTCTCCCCGGGGATGGTATTGTGCACTTGGCATGCTTGTGGTTGACATTCGGGCATTTCATGAGTATAAGCGTTATGGCTTGATGTGTGTTTTCTTTTGACTATTATGTGTGGATCGGGTGGCACGCCTCCACAGATATGTTGTTTGGATCGAGTGACATGCCGCCATGGGTATCATGGTTGGATCGGGTTGCACGCCGCAACGGTACCATATGTGGATCGGGTTGCACGCCGCAAAAGTGTGATGTTGAGCACAGTTCCCTATATCTATTCTTGTGTGTTTTGGCCCACATTTTCTAAGAAAGATTCATGACACCTTTTTGGTTGTTTAATTAGTTACGTGGGTTGATTAGTTATTTCCAGAGTTTGTTTTCCATATGTACCACATTCGAGTTCGTGGATTGTTGGCACATGGTGGCATTATATGAGACCTTTGGTAGTGTTTGTGGTGGCTTATTGCCGGAACGACTTGTACTGGGTGAGATGAGATTTTCGGACCTGGGATCAGTGCGATTAGATTTATATAAAGCATATTAGAGAGAAAATATTTATTTGGTTCATAATGAGGTAATGGTTCTTGTCAAGAGAAGAGACTCAATGATTTGTTGACTCGGCAGTTGGTTATGAGTTGTTGCACATCTCTCCCATCGTGGCAGCATTTCAAAACTTGGAGCAGGACTTATACGTGTCATGAAGTGTATTGTGAGCATCAGATTCGTGGGATTTCGGCTATTGTTATCAGAGGATGTTATTATGGTCATGTGAATTATGCGGTGCATGGTAAGAATTTAGTAAGGATACACAATCGTGTTTGGTGCAGTGTGTAGTGATTGATACGGTGTTCATATGTTGGAAACATGCCTGGTGGAGAATTTCAGATGTTGGAATTTGGCTCTAAGGCTTATTTGACTAGATAAAAGGGAGGATTTTCAGGTTTGCTCGAGCAAATGTGCTCAACTGGGTTGTGGTAGCACGGGTAGGTGCACGAGGTGTTGAGCAATGATTTCGGACAACTCCAGAGCAGTTCTTAACACGTTCGTGGACAAACGTATGTTTAAGTAGGAGAGAATGTAACGACCCGACCGGTCGTTTTGAGCTCTGGCACGTCATTCAGTGGTTTGAGACACCCAGCAGCTTCACTTTAGGTATTATGACTTGTACGCGTGGTCGAAATTTAATTTCGGGAAGTTCGGAGTTGATTTGGAAAGACAATTCTAATTTCTGAAGCTTTAAGTTGGAGAAATTGACTAAAGGGTGATTTTTGAGTAAACAACCTCGAAATCAGGATTTGAAGGTTCTAACAGGTTTGTATGATGAATTTGGAATTGGGCGTATGATCGGATCGAGTTTTGGATAACCCGGGAGCGTTTCAGCGCCTATTGTGGAAAGTTGGCACTTTAGAAGGATTTCATAAATTTGGGTTGAAGTGCATTTCAATGTTATCGATGTCCAGTTAGGATTCTGAGTCTGGGAATAGCTCCGTATGAAGATTCCGGTCTTAGGAGCGCGTCCGGAAGTGGATTTGGAGGCCTGTAGTTCATTTGGAGGTCATTTGGCGAAAGTTTGAATTTGAAGGTTTTCGAAAGTTTGATCGGGAGTGAACTTTTTGATATCGGGGTCGGATTCCGATTCCGAAAGTTGGAATAGGTCGGTAATGTCGAATGTACTTGTGTGCAAAATTTAAGGTCAATCAAACGTGATTTGATAGATTTCAGCATCGATTGTAGAAGTTTGAAGTTTCAAAGTTCATTAAGTTTGAATTGGAGGGTGATTCGTGTTTTTAGCGTTGTTTGATTTGATTTAAAGGTTCGACTAAGTTCGTAATGTGTTTCGAAACATGTTGGTATATTTGGTTGAGGTCCCGAGGGCCTCGGGTGGATTTCGGATGGTTAACGGATCGAGTTTGGACTTGGAAGAAATGCTAAGGCAACTGGTATCTAGTGTAACCGCACCTACGAGGTTTTGGCAGCAAGTGCGGAGCCGCAGAAGCGGTCAAGAGGGTCGCAGAAGCGGTTCTGGTTGGGGAAGGCTGGGACCGCAGATGCGGTCATGTTCCGCAGAAGCGGGACCACACCTGCGCATGAAGAGCCGCAGAAGTGGACGCGCATATGCGCTACATGGGGCGCAAATACAGGGATTGTTGGGCCTAGCTGGAACCGCACCTGCGATGGAATGTTCGCAGGTGCGGAGCCGCAGAAGCGGCTATTTGACTGCAGGTGTGAAGGGCGGCTGAGTAGATTGATTTAAGAATAGGATTTGGTCATTGTTTCCTCCATTTTTAATTTGGTTGGGCTATTTTTGGAGCTCTTGGAAGGGAGATGTTCGTCGTCTATTTCAAGGTAGGTGATTCCCACCTACTGCAAGTTAAATACTTGGATTATATATAGATTTAGACTTGAAAATTTGTGGAAATTTGGGATTTTGAAGAAAAACCTAGAAATTTAGAATTTTTAAATTTTGACCACGAAATTGGACATGGAATTTGGAATAAATTATATATTTAAATTTGTGGTGTCATGGGTAAAGTTTATCTTCGAAAAATTTTGGAATCCAGGCACGTGTGCCTGAGGGTGATTTTTATTGACTTTTCAAGCGGAGTTAAGAATTATTGTAAATTGAATTATAATGAGTATTAGAGTATATATTTATGGGTTTGCACATTTATTGACTAGTTTTGGAGCGTTGGGAATCGGTTTGAGTTGTTGGAAGGGCTTGGGAGCCGGTTGTAGAATTTTGGAGCGAGGTAAGTCTCCTTTCTAACCTTGTAAGAGGTAATTAATCCCATAAGTGAAATAATTTAATATGTGCTTCTATTTGCGGGGACTACGTACACACGAGGTGACGAGAGTCCATGCGTAGCTACTAATATGCTTATGTCCGGGAAGTCTAGGACCCAGATCATGTTAAAATTGCGATGCTTGCATCCTACTTGTTAATTTAAATTGCTTAACACATATTGAAACTTGGTAAAGGAACTTTAAAAGGTTAAACTCCATTCTTCGTGATTGTAAATGAGAATTTGTATTTCTTGAATAGTTGCCTTAATAAATCTTGAATTCGGTTGTCTTAAATTGTATTTTCTCTTTTGTGGAGCGGGCCGAATGCCTCGGCAGGTTTACTAGATGCATCTATGGTTCACGTCGTTCGACCCTCGGCAGTGCACCGTTTGAATATTTATGTTGGAGCAGGTCGTACGACCTCGGCATGATTTGGACATGATATATCTTTGGAATTGATAATAATTGATATTGCTTTCACTAGCCCAAGATAAAAAAATGTTAAATGACGAAAATTAATTTAAAAATTTCTTATGAACAAAAGAATTGTTTACTTATTTCATTATATTGATCTTACAGCCATTCCACGTAATCCATGCCTAATTATATCATTTTATTTATTTATAGCCCATAGTAAGTGTCGAAGTCGGCCCCTCGTCACTACTTCTTTGAGATTAGGCGGGATACTTACTGGGTACGCGTTGATTTACGTACTCATACTATACTTGCTGTATATTTTTGTGCAGGTGCATATATGTCTAGTGGTCTTGTGGGTGCAGAGGTGCGGTTATTGTGGGGATTTAGGTGAGTTGCATTTCACGTTACGAGTCCGCAGCCAGCAGAGTCTCCTTCAGAATATTTACATTTCTCCTGTCCAAATTTGTATTCCGGACAGATGTTGTATTTTATTTTGCATTCCTAGTTGAGGCTCATGCACTTGTGACACCGGGTTTTGGGGTGGTTTTGGGTTGTTCTGTATTGAAATTGTTTAAAATATTATTATTTATTTTATAAATTTCATCCTTTACTATTTGATTGAAGGAAATATGATTTCAGAAATATTAAAATGAGAACAAAATTAAGTATTTATGTTTGGCTTGCCTGTCAGCGATGTCCGGTGCCATCATGGCCTTTAATGAATTTTGGATCGTGACATATAAATTATACATTGATTATATACAATTACACACATATAATATATAAATTATGCATATATTATACATCTACCAGCTAGTTTTAGTTCAAGTGGTTGAGTGTGCGGCTATTTGGGTTAAGTGTTCAATTTATAGGCACTAGCTAGTGATGTTCTTTTAGTGGAGCATCATGCCTCGTTTATTTTCCCATTGAAAAAGTGTGAAGTTAGCCAATGTACTCTCTTAGGAAACTTGGTTGTACTTAGGGGTGGACGTTCGGTCAGTTCGGTTTGAATAAATTCGGTTCGGTTATTTGACTTTCGGTTTGATAAAAGTAGTAACCGAAACATAACTGAAATAAGTCCGGTCCAATTCGATTTTCAATTTTAATTCAGTTTATTTCGAACCGATTTTAGGTTTGAATATTATCATATTGGGCTCTTTCTATGTAATAATTGAACTGACGAATTTGTTAGTTTGTTTTGAAATTTCGGACCTTTTGTGTTGCTTGAATGTGATAAATCATAAATCTGATTTGTTATTTCTATACATCTGATTTGTCCATATTATTGCTCAAGAATGTGATAATAAGTTTTTGCCATTTTAAGGTTCAAAGTGCAAAATATGGATTCTATTGTCCAACTAAGATGTCCAATTTATTCACTTAAAATTGTGCCTAATATTATTACCTATGGGCTTAGCCTATATATAGCTTAAAGAATTCATTTTTTAATAATTTAATTTTTCGGTTAACCGAACCAAATAAATCAATAACCGACAATCAAACTGAATAACTGAAATTTTAAAATTTTAAACTGAAATCGACCGAAAAAACTGAATAACCGAAACCGAAATAAAAATATTTTCGATTCGATCGATTTCTTCGGTTCTGACCGATATATGCCTACCCCTAGTTTTACTATAATAGTTCATTGGTCCATCAATTGATGGATTGGTTTTTGCCCAACCAAAACTTTCTTTGTCGTTTGCAATTGATGAAAAAAAAACATTAATCTCTATTAACAACATGGTCCAAGGTTCCAATAGGCAAGGAATTTATTCCTTGGTGTAGTCTAGTCCTGAAAGGGACACCTTGTCTACTTTCCTTTTCCTTTACTTCTAATACATACTCCCTCCGTTTCACTATATGTGAACTCAATTGACTGGGCATACAGTTTAAAAAAAGAGAGAAGACTTTTGAACTTGTGGTGTAAAATGAGACACATATATTTTGTGTGGTTATAAATCATTGCATAAAGGTAAATTATTTCCAAATAAGAAAACGGGTCATTCTTTTTGGCACAGACTAAAATAAAAATAGGTTCACATATGTCACGACCCGAAATCCATTAAAGCCAACAATAATTAATTAACTTAATTACCCATTTTAGTATTTTCAAATCGTAATTTCCTTCAATTAAATAGTAAAAGATAAAACTTACGGAGTAAATCATAATATTTTCGCAACTAAAATACTGAACAACCCATAACCACTCCCAAAACCCGGTGTCACAAGTACATGAGCATTAACTAGGGAATAAAATAAAATACAGCATCTGTCCGGAATACAAATTAGACAGGAAAGATATAAATAACTCTGATGGAGACTCTGCTGACTACAGATCGTAATATAGAATGCAGCTCGCCTAAGTCCGCGCATTAACCACACCTTTGCACCCACAAGTCCACTAGACATATATGTACCTGCACAAAAATGTGCAGCAAGTGTAGTATGAGTACGTAAATCAACGCGTACCCAATAAGTATCCAGTCTAACCTCGAAGAAGTAGTAACGAGGGGTCGACTCCGACACTTACTATGAGCTAACAATAAGATAGTGATATTATAATTAAGCATGGATTGTATAAAACAGCTAAAAACCTAATAAACAAGAGGTAAGCAAACAATTCCTTTAATAATAGGAAGTTTCCAAATTTATTTTATGACATTTAACAATTTATAACTCAAGCCAATGAAGCAATATCAATTATTATTAGTTCCAAAGATTTATCATGTGCAAATCATGTTGAGGTCATATGGCACGATCCAACATAATATTTAAACTGTGCACTGCCGTCGAACGACACGAACCATAGATGCATCTATCTGCTACCGAGGCGTTCGGCCCGCTCCATAAAAGAGAAAACACATTTACAACAATTAATTCAAGATTTATTAAGGGGCAATTATTCAAGGGAATACCAAATTCTCATTAACGGTCAAGCAAATGAAGTTTAACCTTTTACAATTCCTTTATCAAGTTTTAATATGATTTAAGCAATTAAATTAACAAGTAGGGTACAAATATTAGTAAGTATAGCATGATATGGGTCCTAGACTACCCGGACAATAGCATAATTAGTAGCTATGTACGGACTCTCGTCACCTCGTACGTACGTAGCCCCCACAAATAGAAGTACCTTTTAATTCAATTTACCTATGGTTTCCCTCTTACAAGATTAGAAAAGAGACTTACCTTATCTCAAGCCTACTTCCGATCTAAGATTTGTGCTCAAACCCTCAATTTTGTGCCAAAATGACTCGAAACTAGTCAAATATTATATAAAATAGTCGATATAGGCTCAAAAGTTCATATTCTAACTATTAAAGCGATTACCCAACTCCAATTGAAGAATTCCCAAAATTTACCCCGGGACCACGTGCCCAGAATCCAGAAATGTTTGAAGAAAATTGTTACCCATAACCTCATGAACTCAAATATATGATTTTCATCTAATTCCATAATCAATTTCGTGGTTAATCTAAACCCTTGATTTTAGCAATTTTTCATTTGTTAATCTACCCATAATCTATGTTTTTAACTCATGTTGTGTAGAAATTACTTACCTCAAAGTCTAGGTGAACCCCCTTCCCCCCTCCCCTTCCAAGAGCTCCAAAATCTCCCAAGAGATGAAAGAAAATGAACTAAATGGCCTAAGTCCCGCATTTAATAAGTTGTGCACAGGTCTTAGATGTCGCATTTGCGACACCTGGTTCGCAAATGCGAACCTGGGCTTCTACTGCCAAGGTCGCAAATGTGATCAAAGAGTCGCAAATGCAGACACTATTGGGATCGCAAATGCGACAAAAGTGCCGCCAATGCAAACAATGCCCAGTTGCTTCTTTGCAATTGCGAAGCCTTCCTCGCAAATGTGAACAAATTATCGCATTTGCGAGATCTGCAACAGTTGCCAAGAAACACCACAAACTAAGTTTTATCAACCATCCGAACACGTCCGAAACTCACCCGAGCCCTCGAGGCTCCACACCAAACATCCACAAAAGTCTAAAAATATCATACGAATTCGCTCGCGGCCTCATCTAACGTCAAACAACATCGAAATCATGAATCGCACCCCAATTCGAGCTTAATGAATTTTAGAACTTTAAAATTCTACATTCGATGCTGAAACCTATCAAAGCACGTCCGATTGACCTCAAATTTTACACACAAGTCACATTTGACATTACGGACCTACTTCAACTTCCGGAATCGGAATCCGACCTCGATATCAAAAAGTCTGCTCTCGGTCAAACTTTTCAAAAACTTCAAATTTCTATTTTTTCGCCAAATGACCCCGAAATGACCTACGGACCTCCAAATCCACTTCCGGATGCGCTCCCAATACCGGAATCACCATCCAGAGCTATTCCCAAACTTGGAATCCTAAACGGATATCGATAACATTGAAATGCACTGCAACCCAAATTTATAAAATCCTTCCAAAATGCTAATTTTCCACAATATGCGCCGAAACTCTCCCGGGTCATTTAAAACCTGATCCGGACATACGTCCAAGTTCAAAATTATCATACGAATCTGTTGGAACCTTCAAATCCTAATTCTAAGGTCGTTTACCCGAAATCACACCTTAGTAAATTCTTCAAACTTAAAGCTTTCGAAATGAGAATTTTCTTTCTAAATCAACTCCGGACTTCCCGAAATTGAATTCCGACCACACGTACAAGTCATAATACCTGAAGTGAAGCTACTCATGGCCTCAAACTACCAAACAACACGCTAGGACTCAAAATAACAGGTCGTGTCGTTACAACATAAATTGAAACTAAGGGAGTAGTATATTACTTGTTCCACCTTATATTAAGCATAAAATAATACATAGCTTTCTCTACATATATGTTAGTAACTTAAATAAATCCTAAACCAAAATTAAATCAATACTAATGCTAATAAAAGACATTCAATTCAATTGTACTATGAATGAAAATAGTGTTGAATATTTTTTTTTTTTAGTTTTTTCATGGTTTAGATAAAATGTATATAACTTATTTTTCTTGTAGTGGTTAGTCATGTAAATAATAGTACTTATCAGTCATAATTTTAAATTATGTTTGTTTTCATTATGGCTTATTAATATTATTTAATTTATACGATTCTATTATCTTTATTGTTGAATATTTTAGTACAATGCCATGACTCATCTCATATTTATGTTATTTTATTAAAAAATACCTTATATAGTTCTGTCTTACTAGGATTAAATAAATATTTGGAGCACAAATTTTACGTTTTATGCTATGAAGACTTTATGAAGAAAAAACCAAAAAACCCCGAAAAATCGAAAAAACCGAGATTAAAAAACCTGACTTTTATTGGTTTGGTTTGGTATTTAGATTTAATAACCCGATACAATTAATTTGGTTTGATAATTAGAAAATTTGAGCCTACCTGACCTATGTACACCCCTACCGGGAAGTATAATATATGAACCAATCCCTTTGTAATGGAACCAAAGAATGCAAAAGCATCGCGCATCACCATCAAAGGGTAGCACTAATATTTAATAGGGATAATACATTAGATGCACCATGTACTTATTCGAAAAAGTCAGTTTTACAATAACCTTTACGTGCATCCTATTACCACCATATCCTTGTCCAAAGTGAATTTAATACCATCTTGTGAGCATAATACCATTTTCATGGGGTGAGGTGCTCACACGCGCGTGCCACGTCAGCGCCATGTCAGAAATACAAGAAATAATTATTTTTATTATTTTTTCTTTTTCCTTTTTCATTCACATATTTTTCCTTTTTTCTTCCATAGCTACCTCCATTACCAACGGGCTTCTTGCGGCTTGATGCTTCTTTCTTTTGTTTTAATTTCTTTTGGTTTACAAGTTCAATTATTATGAAATTAACAACGAATTTAGTATTAGTGGTATTTGGACCAAATCACTTGGACCAAATCCCACATTGCACAAACATATTTCAAGATGAGCAACCAAAACGCCACCACCAACTTCATCGGTGGAGTGTGCATTTTTAGGCACCAATTTTTAGGCAGAATAATTGATAATAATCTAGCTCGCAAAGTTTTCTTAATATTGGGTCTTCACTCTGTTTTACATCTCAATTGAATCCTTTTCGAAAAAGATGTGTCACGACCCCAAATCCACTAGTCGTGATGGCACCTAACCCAACCCGCTAGGCAAGCCAACTAGTAACTATCCAATTTCAATGATATTAACAAGACAAATAAACGACAGTAATTTACTGAATTTTATATACTTTTCAAGGACTGGTAATACAAATCATGAGCTTATAAGAATAGAGTTTACAAAGCTGAAATGAAATAAATACATCGTCTGTTTGAAAAGTACATAAACAGAGTTTTATAGATCTAAAACTACCACGAACAAGGGGCAGCTACAACCGGGACACAGGTACATCTTCAATTCAGCTCCCATCGAATACAACAACATCAACTACCAATATCTGCACGCAAGGTACATAAGTGTAGTATGAGTACAACCNTTGCACAAACATATTTCAAGATGAGCAACCAAAACGCCACCACCAACTTCATCGGTGGAGTGTGCATTTTTAGGCACCAATTTTTAGGCAGAATAATTGATAATAATCTAGCTCGCAAAGTTTTCTTAATATTGGGTCTTCACTCTGTTTTACATCTCAATTGAATCCTTTTCGAAAAAGATGTGTCACGACCCCAAATCCACTAGTCGTGATGGCACCTAACCCAACCCGCTAGGCAAGCCAACTAGTAACTATCCAATTTCAATGATATTAACAAGACAAATAAACGACAGTAATTTACTGAATTTTATATACTTTTCAAGGACTGGTAATACAAATCATGAGCTTATAAGAATAGAGTTTACAAAGCTGAAATGAAATAAATACATCGTCTGTTTGAAAAGTACATAAACAGAGTTTTATAGATCTAAAACTACCACGAACAAGGGGCAGCTACAACCGGGACACAGGTACATCTTCAATTCAGCTCCCATCGAATACAACAACATCAACTACCAATATCTGCACGCAAGGTACATAAGTGTAGTATGAATACAACCGACCCCATGTACTCAATAAGTAACAAACCTAACCTTAGGT
>AWOL01S0143126.1:0-14703 GCA_000715115.1 Nicotiana otophora
GAATATTTAAATATGGCTAGCGATTCAAAGCGTTCATGAAATGGTTAACAGGAAGATTTCGAGAAATTTGGCGGGTCGATTGCGCAAGGTCATGTCAGTAAGGAAGAACGAATCTTGGTAGGTTCCAGGGTCATGTAATGGTAGCTTCAAGCTTAAGTGGGAGAGCCCCACCGCCTACAATTAGATTGCATGGTTGTCTACTTGTGAGGTTTCTGGTTATCAACATATTGGTGGGTTGCTACGACTAAGGAAAGAGAACATCAGTGGTGATTTAAGCCAAGGATTTGAGGAATGTGCGTTATATTTTATCGGTTCATGTTCGGGTTTTGGGAAGACTTAGAGTTTGTACTTCATGTAGATGTGATTTACAAGGAAAGGAATTCAGCCGGTTGCTTCTTTGAGAGGGTGTTCATGTGCCAGCAGGGCCTTGGAGTTTGACTATATTCGGGAACAAGTCAGAGTGGGTGACTCTCAATAATGCGATGACTAAGGATTTCGAGCCAGTAGTATGGTTAAGTATCGAGCTTTTGCAGTGGATTATGAAAGTGGCTTGGAGTGTTATATGTAATCATCGGTCTGCGGTATAGCATTGGAGGAATGGGAGAAAATAACTTCGGATTCATAGAGGGATTTTCAGAATGGGTGTACCAGTTGAAGATGTGAATATGTGCATAAGGAGGGTATGAGACGGTTCGTGGGTTTTGGAGGCAATGTGGTCTCGTGAAATAAGGTCACTTAGGATGAGTGCGGATTTGGGTTCATGATGTTTTGAATGGATCTATTATTATTTCTAGGGCAAGTCCCGAGTAAATTAGAAGAAGTGGCTTGGTTGGTAATAGTTGAATCAGCACGGTTGTGGCAGTGACCAGTTTCTCCAGCGTGAAGTTATTTAGGTGGTTTGTGGTTGTACACTTGGACTTGAGTGCCACCACAACTTGGTTGATTTGGGAGGTATTCGATTCGTATGGCTTTGTTGTGTGAAGGGATTTTCGAAAGAGTTATGGCAGTTAGATTACGACATGAGGTTGTATTTTCTGCGGTTTGGGAATTTAGTTACGTCCTGCATTGGTTCTTCCAAAATGAGCTAAGTAAAAGGTTTCTATATGATAAAGTGTTTATCCTATTAGTGGATCAGGGGTTATTATGGAATTCTGGTACTCTCATGTATTGGCATGTTTGGTGCAGTGCACGGTATGGGGAATTGGAAGTTGAGGATCAAGGTTGCGGTTCGGTGTTGACAAGAATGTCACGAGCCCGGATGATCAGGGAAGAATTCAGATGTTTACAGTAAGCTAGCATTGTCTTTAGCGTCACTTGAGATTGGTGTCCTGTGTAAGAGGCTTTGTGTACTGATTTGCAGCTTCTTGGTTTGCTTTAGAACATTTGTGTGACCGGTGGTATGGATGTGCAGACTTGTTACCTGGTGCGGAGGGTCGTGGGAGTGTATCCCACGGGAAGATTGTATAAGTGTGACATGTAGTCACTTGATTGGTTAATGATTTAAAACCAAGTAAGGAGATTGTGGTACTATCGCTAATGTGAGAATTTATGCCTGAAGGGCGCTCGGTTCATTTGGTTGTGGAATGTGGAAGTTTGTTCTAGATTTGACGGCTATTCTTATCTATCGTGAATAGGTCATTCTGGGTCCTTGAGGGGCTATTTAACCAAGCATGTATGATCAGAGTCGGTTTGAGGTCCGTGGATGGATCTAAATGTAAATGTGCGCTCTATATCAGGCCAGATGTGCTCATCTCAACATAGCATTGTTTTCGGAAGTGTCTTCGAGCCTTGGATGTTATTTCTGTCATCAGCTATACCGTGTAATTTATATTATACCAGGTGGGTTATGTGGTGGTTTGATTATTCGCACTCGTATTGAGGTCCCGTGTGGTTTGTGGTATTATGTAAGCAGGATGGCTCTCGAGATACAG
Source organism: Nicotiana otophora (assembly GCA_000715115.1). Lineage (NCBI taxonomy): Eukaryota > Viridiplantae > Streptophyta > Magnoliopsida > Solanales > Solanaceae > Nicotiana > Nicotiana otophora. The sequence goes on from AWOL01S0143126.1 coordinate 1,932, forward strand.
ATCATATATCACACCTTAGTTATGCTTGCGTTTTATAGCACGTGACGCTGCCCGTCTCCCTAGCATTTGTATTATGCACTTGGCGTGCTTATGATTGATATTCCGGCACTTTGGGAGTATAAGCGTTACAACTCGATGTGTGTTTTCTTAGATTGTTATGTGTGGATAGGGTGGCATGCAGCCACGTGTATCATGGTTGGATCAGGTTGCACGCCACAACGGTATCATGTGTGGATCGGGTTGCACGCTGCAACAATGTGTTATTGAGTACAGTTTCCCACATCTATAATTGTGCGTTTTGCTTCCAATTTCCCTAGGAAGGTTCATAACATCTTTTCAATTGTTTAAATTAGTTACGTGGGTTGAGTAGATCTTTCCAGAGTTCATTTCCTTATGTTTCACCTTCGAGTTTGTAGCTTGTTGGAACATTGTGGCATCATATGAGACTTTTGGCAGTGTCTGAGGTGGCTTACTGCCTGTTCAACTTGTACTGGGTGAGACGAGATTTATTGAACCTGGGATCAGTGCGATCAGATTTATATGAAGCATATTAAAGAGTAAATATTGTTATTCAGTCCAGAATGAGGTAATGGTTCTTGTCGGGAGGAGAAATCCATAAAATGTGATTCGATAGGTGGTTATGAGTTCTACACATCTTCTCTGTCATGGTAGTATTACGAGAGTTAAAGCAAGGCTTAATGAGTCATGAGGTGTGTTGTGAGCATCAGATTCGTGAGATTTCGGTTTTTGTTATCAGGGGATATTATTATAGTCATGTGAATTATGCGGTGCATGGTGTGGATTCTACGAAGGTATAAAAACATGTATTGGTGCATCATGTAGTGGTTAATACGGCGTTTGTATGTTGGAAACAGACCTGGTAGAGGATTTCAGATGTTGGAATGTGGCTCTAAGGCTTAATTGGCAAGACAAAAGGGAGGATTTTCAGGTTTGCTCGAGCAAATGTGCTCAACTGGGTTATGGTAGCACGGGTAGGTGCATGAGGTGTTAAACAGTGATTTCGGACAACCCAGAGCAGTTCTTAGCACGTTCGNAATAGGTCATTCTGGGTCCTTGAGGGGCTATTTAACCAAGCATGTATGATCAGAGTCGGTTTGAGGTCCGTGGATGGATCTAAATGTAAATGTGCGCTCTATATCAGGCCAGATGTGCTCATCTCAACATAGCATTGTTTTCGGAAGTGTCTTCGGGCCTTGGATGTTATTTCTGTCATCAGCTATACCATGTAATTTATATTATACCAGGTGGGTTATGTGGTGGTTTGATTATTCGCACTCGTATTGAGGTCCCGTGTGGTTTGTGGTATTATGTAAGCAGGATGGCTCTCGAGATACAGATCATATATCACACCTTAGTTATGCTTGCGTTTTATAGCACGTGACGCTGCCCGTCTCCCTAGCATTTGTATTATGCACTTGGCGTGCTTATGATTGATATTCCGGCACTTTGGGAGTATAAGCGTTACAGCTCGATGTGTGTTTTCTTAGATTGTTATGTGTGGATAGGGTGGCATGCAGCCACGTGTATCATGGTTGGATCAGGTTGCACGCCACAACGGTATCATGTGTGGATCGGGTTGCACGCCGCAACAATGTGTTATTGAGTACAGTTTCCCACATCTATAATTGTGCGTTTTGCTTCCAATTTCCCGAGGAAGGTTCATAACATCTTTTCAATTGTTTAAATTAGTTACGTGGGTTGAGTAGATCTTTCCAGAGTTTATTTCCTTATGTTTCACCTTCGAGTTTGTAGCTTGTTGGAACATTGTGGCATCATATGAGACTTTTGGCAGTGTCTGAGGTGGCTTACTGCCTGTTCAACTTGTACTGGGTGAGACGAGATTTATTGAACCTGGGATCAGTGCGATCAGATTTATATGAAGCATATTAAAGAGTAAATATTGTTATTCAGTCCAGAATGAGGTAATGGTTCTTGTCGGGAGGAGAAATCCATAAAATGTGATTCGATAGGTGGTTATGAGTTCTACACATCTTCTCTGTCATGGTAGTATTACGAGAGTTAAAGCAAGGCTTAATGAGTCATGAGGTGTGTTGTGAGCATCAGATTCGTGAGATTTCGGTTTTTGTTATCAGGGGATATTATTATAGTCATGTGAATTATGCGGTGCATGGTGTGGATTCTACGAAGGTATAAAAACATGTATTGGTGCATCATGTAGTGGTTAATACGGCGTTTGTATGTTGGAAACAGACCTGGTAGAGGATTTCAGATGTTGGAATGTGGCTCTAAGGCTTAATTGGCAAGACAAAAGGGAGGATTTTCAGGTTTGCTCGAGCAAATGTGCTCAACTGGGTTATGGTAGCACGGGTAGGTGCATGAGGTGTTAAACAGTGATTTCGGACAACTCCAGAGCAGTTCTTAGCACGTTCGCGGACGAACGTATGTTTAAGTGGGAGAGAATGTAATGACCAGACCGGTCATTTTGAGCTCTAGCACATCATTCAGCGGTTTGAGACCCTAAGCAGCTTCACTTCAGGTATTATGACTTGTATGTGTGGTCGGAATTTAATTTCGGGGAGTTCGAAGTTGATTTGGAAAGAAGATTCTAATTTCGGAAGCTTTAAATGGGATGAATTCACTAAAGGGTTATTTTTGAGTTAACAACATCGAAATTGGGATTTGAGGGTTCCAACATATTTGTATGATGATTTTGGACTTGGGCGTATGTCCGGGTCAGGTTTTGCATGACCCGGAAACGTTTCGGCGCCTATTGTGGAAGTTGGCATTTTGGAAGGATTTTATAAATTTGGGTTGGAGTGCATTTCAATGCTATCGATGTCCATTTGAGATTCTGAGTCTGGGAATAGCTCTGTATGGTGATTCTGGCATTAGGAGCGCGTCCGGATGTGGATTTAGAGGTCCGTAGGTCATTTTGGGGTCATTTGGCGAAAGTTGAAAATTTGAAGGTTTTTGAGAAGTTCGGCCGAGAGTGAAATTTTTGATATCGGGGTCGGACTCCAATTTCAGAAGTTGGAGTAGATCCGTAATGTCGATCATGACTTGTGTGTGAAATTTGAGATCAATCGGATGTGATTTGATAGGTTTCGGCATCGATTGTAGAAGCTTGAAGTTTCAAAGTTTATTAAGTTTGAATTGGAGGGTGATTCGTATTTTTAGCATTGTAACTGCACCTGCGAGATTTTGTCCACAGGTGCGGAGCCGCAGAAGCGGCCAAGAGGGGTCGCAGAAGCGGTTATGGCTGGGAAAGGCTGTGACCGTAGATGCGGTCAAGTTCCGTAGAAGCGGGACAGCACCTGCGCATGAAGAGCTGCAGAAGCGGACGTGCAGATGCGCTACATGGGGCGCAGATGTAGGGATTGTTGGGCCGAGCTGCATCCGCACCTGCGATGGAGTTTCCGTAGGTGCAGAGCCATAGAAGCGGCTATTTGATCGCATGCGCGAAGGTCGGGATGGGCAGAATGTTTTTAAAGCGGTGTTTGGGTTCATTTCACCCATGTTTTCATTTGGTTGGGCGATTTTTGGAGCTCTTGGAAGGGAGATTTTCGTCATCTATGTCAAGGTAGGTGATTCCCACCTATTGCAAGTTAAATACTTTGATTATATAAGGCTTTAGACTTGAAAATTTGTGGAAATTTGGGATTTTGAAGAAAAATCTAGAAATTGGTATTTTTAAATTTTGACCACGAAATTAGACATGGAATTTGGAATAAATTATATATTTGAATTCGTGGTGTTATGGGTAAAGTTTATCTTCGAAAATTTTCGTAATCCGGGTATGTGGGCTCGAGGGTTGCTTTATCGATTCTTTCGAGCGGAGTTAGGAGTTGTTGTAAATTGAATTATAATAAGTATTAGAGTATATATTTATGGGTTTGCACATTTATTGACTAGCACGAACAACATAAAAAACACAAATCGCACCCCAATTCAAGCCTAATGAACTTGAAATTTCCAAGTTCTACAAACGACGCTGAAACTTATCAAATCACTTCCGATTGACCTCAAACTTTGCACACAAGTCACAAATGACACCATGAACCTACTCCCACTTCCGAAAATCCAATCCGACCCCGATATCAAAGAAGTCCATTCCTGGTCAAACTTTTCAAAATTCCAACTTTCGCCATTTTAAGCCTAATTCTACTACAGACATCCAAATCACAATCTAGACGCGCCCCTACGTCCAAAATCACCTAACGGAGCTAACAGAACCATCAAAATTCAAATCCGTGGTTGTACATATAAGTCAATATCCGGTCAACTTTTCTAACTTAAGCTTTCTATTATGAGACTAAGTGTCTCAATTCATTCCAAAATCTCTCCGGACCAAAAACAACTAACCCGATAAGTCATATAACAGCTATAAAGTACAAATAGAGCAGTAAATGGGGGAACAGGGCTATAACTCTGATAATGACCGGCCAGGTCGTTGCACCATTGTCATGTATTGATGACCTATTTGATCAGCTTCAGGGTGCCGGAGTGTTCTCTAAGATCGACTTGCGTTCAGGCTATCATCAATTGAAAATTCGGAAGCCAGATATCCCGAAGACTGCTTTCAAAACTCAGTATGGTCACTACGAGTTCTTTGTGATATCATTTGGGCTGACCAACGCCCCAGTAGCATTCATGCACTTGATGAACTATGTATTTTGGCCCTATCTTGACTCCTTCGTCATTGTGTTTATTGACGACATTCTGGTATACTCCTGGAGTCGGGATGATCATGAGCAGCACCTGAGGACTGTGCTTCAGACCTTGAGGGAGAAGAAGTTATATTCAAAATTTTTGAAGTGTGAATTCTGGCTTGATTCAGTGGCAGTTTTGGGTCATGTAGTATCGAGTGAGGGGATCAAGGTAGCCCCGAAGAAAACTTAATTTGTGCATAGTTGACCCCGACCATCCTCAGCTATGGAGATATGGAGTTTTCTTGTCTTGGAGTGGTATTACCGTCGATTTGTAGAGGGTTTCTCATCTATTGCATCACCTATGACCAGATTGACCCAGAAGGGTGCTCCGTTCAGATGGACCGAGGAGTGTGAGGAGAGCTTTCAAAAGCTCAAGACTGCTTTGACCATAGCCCCAGTGTTAGTGTTGCCTACTGGATCGGGGTCCTATACGGTGTATTGTGATGTGTTGCATGTCTGTATTGCGGTGTTGATGCAGGACAGTAGGGTGATTGCCTACGCGTCTACACAGTTGAAGGTGCATGAGAAGAATTATCCTGTCCATGACCTTGAGTTAGCAGATATTGTTCATGCCTTGAAGATCTGGCAGCACTATTTGTATGGTGTTCCTTGTAAGGTTTTCACCGATCACCGGATCCTACAACATCTGTTTAAATAGAAGGATTTTAACTTATGGCAGCGGAGATGGATGGAATTGCTAAAGGATTATGACATCACCATTCTATATCATCCCGGAAAGGCCAATGTGGTGGTAGATGCCTTGAGTTGCAAGGTGGAGAGTTTGGGCTGTTTAGCATATCTACCAGTAGCGGAGAGACCTTTGGCCTTGGATATTCAGGCCTTGGCCAATCATTTTGTTAGATTGGATGTTTTCGAGCCGAGCCGAGTTTTGTCTTGTGTGGTTTCTCAGTCTTCTCTTTATGATTATATCAGGAAGCATCAGTATGATGACCCCCATCTGCTTGTACTTAAGGACACGGTGATGCCAAGGAAGTCACTATTGGAGAGGACGGTGTATTATGGATGCAGGGCAGTCTATGTGTGCCTAATATAGATGGTCTGCATGAGTTGATTCTTTAGGAGGCTCACAGTTTGCGGTATTCCATTCATCCAGGTGCCGCAAAGATGTATCAGGATTTGAGGCATCACTATTGGTGGAGGCGGATGAATAAAGACATAGTGGAATATGTAGCTCGTTGCCTAAATTGTCAGCATGTGAAGTATGAGCATCAACGACCGGTGGATTTCTTAAGAAGATAGAGATTCCAGAGTGGAAATGGGAGTGGATCACTATGGATTTTGTTGTTGGACTCCCACGGACTCAAAAGAAGTTCGATGCAGTTTGGGTGATTGTGGATAGATTGACCAAGTCAGCTCATTTCATTCCTGTGGTTAATGCCTACTCTTCGGAGCAGCTGGCTCAGATTTATATCCGCGAGATTGTCAGGCTTCATGGCATACCGATATCTATCATCTCTGACTGGGGTACGCAGTTTACGTCACAGTTCTAGAGATCCATACAACGTGAGTTGGGTACTCGTGTGGAGTTGATTACAACATTTCACCCTCAGACGGACGGACAACTCGAACGCACTATTTAGATATTGGAGGATATGCTTCGTGCGTGTGTGATTGATTTTGGGGGTGCTTGGGATCAGTTCTTGCCACTTGAGAGTTTGCCTACAACAACAGTTATTAGTCGAGCATTAAAATGGAGCCGTATGAGGCTTTTTATGGTAGACGGTGTCGATCTCCAGTGGGTTGGTTCGAGCCAGGTGAGGCTAGGCTATTGGGTACAGACTTGGTTCAGGATGCCTTGGAGAAAGTTAAATTGATTCAGGATCGCCTTCGTATAACCCAGTCCAGGCAAAAGAGTTTTGCGGATGGGAAGGTTCACGATGTTGCATTCATGGTTGGGGAGTGGGTTTTGCTCCGGGTTTTGCCCATGAAGGGTGTTATGAGGTTCGGAAAGAAGGGAAAGTTTAGCCCTAGGTGCATCGGACCTTTTGAGATCCTTGAGAGGGTTGGAGGGGTGGCTTACAGACTTGCACTAAAACCTAGTCTCTCGACAGTCCATCCAATGTTCCATGTTTCCATGCTCTAGAAGTATCACGACGATCCGTCTCATGTGTTAGACTTCAGCTCAGTCCAGTTGGACAAGGATCTATCTTATATTGAAGAGCTAGTGGCCATTTTGGATAGGCAGGTTCAGAAGTTAAGGTCAAAGAACATCGCTTCAGTAAAGGTTCAATGGAGGGGTCATCCGGTCGAAGAGGCGACTTGGGAGAGCGAGCAGGATATGCGCAGCAGTTATCCCCATCTTTTCACCACTTCAGGTATGGCTCTATACTCCTTCGAGGACGAATGTTTATTTTAAGAGGGGGAGGATGTAACGACCCGGTCGGTCATTTTGAGAGAATTAGCCCCGAATCCCTATTTACTGTTCCTTCTATTTCATTTTTGGGTTTTGTGACTTGCCGGGAGGATTTATTTTTGGTTTCGAAGTGAAATGGGACACATAGTCCCTAAAATGGAAGTTTAAGTCGTAGGAATTGACTGTAGTTCTAATTGTGTGAAGATGACTCCGGAATAGAGTTTCAACGGTTCCAATATCTCCGTAGGGTGATTTTGGTCCTAGGAGCATGTTCAGATGGTGAATCATAGGTCCATAGGTCATTTTAGCGTCAATTGGCGAAGGTTGGAAATATTATGAATTTTGGGAAGTTTGACCGAGAGTGGACTTTTTGATATCGGGGTCAGATTCTGATTCCGGAAATTGGAATAGGTCCATAATGTCAATTATGACTTGTGTGCATAATTTGAGGTCAATCGGACTTGATTTGTAGGTTTCGGCGTCGGATGTAGAAGTTTGAAACTTTGAAGTTCATTAGGGTTGAATCGATGTGTAATTCGTATTTTTAGCATTGTTTGATGTGATTTAAAGGCTCGACTAAGTCCGTATGATGTTTTAAGACTTGTTGGTAGGTTTGGCTGAGGTCCCGGGGGCCTCAGGTGGATTCTGGGTGGTTAACTAACTAGAATGGGACTTGTGAGGATTGCTGAAGCTGGGCCTCATCTGGTGTAATCGCACCTGCAGAGCCCCATCGCAGGTGCGTGCTCGCAGAAGCGAGAAATGGGGCATAGGTGCAGTCTAGAAGGAAGAGGCCAGAGATCGCAGGTGCGGTGTGGAGACCACATAAGCGGAGTCTCTCCTGCGGAAGATGGAATGCAGAGGTGGAAGGCCAGGAAGGCCGTTGATTGCAGAAGTGGAGGTACCCCACAGAAGCGGGCGCACAGGTGCGGTCCTTTTGCTGGCAGAAGCGGGATTTTGGACTTAAATAAAGTCCGCACCTGCGATGGTTTTTCCGCAGGTACGGAACCACAGATGCGGTGGAACCCTTGCGAAAGCGAAATTGCTGGGCAGAAAAGGGGAAATTCCAAGGGTTTATTTCGTTCTTCATTTTTGGACATTTTGAGCTCGGGTTTGGCAATTTTTGAGAGCAGTTTTGAGGGATTTCTTGAGGTAATCCCCTTGTACTTATTTTTGATCAATTATCTTGTTTTCCCATTGTTTTTCCCACCTAGAATGTGTGTGTTCAAGGTGGAATGTGAGAGTTGAGGCTAGGGATTTGGAAAGTGTAAATTGGGGATTTGAGGGGCGACATGGTGTTGGATTTTGGTATTTTTGGTATGGGTGAACTCGATATTGAATGGGTGTTCGTATTTTATAAGTTTTACCCAATTCTGAGATGTGGGCCCGGGTCGACATTTTGGGCCGAATTTTTGATTCTTTTCTAAAGTCGCAGTTTCATTATTTAAATTAGTTTCTTATAGTTGTATTCAGGTTATGTAATTGCTTTTGGCTAGATTTGGTCTATTCGGAGTCAAAAATTTGAGGGAAAGGCATTCTTACTGAGTGATTAAGCAACATTTGAGGTAAGTGACTTGTCTAACCTTGTGCGGGGGAAATCCCCTTAGGATTTGGTACTGTTATAAAAGTTTATGATATGTGAGCACCGTGTACGCGAGATGACGAGTGCGTACACAGGATGATTATGGAAAATTTGGTTCTTGCCGATTTATCATCTTTTAAAATACATTAACAGAGTTGTTTGCTTTTAAAATACATTAACTGTGTTGCCTCAACATATGTAGTGATCATGTTTAGCCTAGTATCACATGCCTATGTGCCTTAATTCTTACTTGCAATTTGTGCAACATGCTTAGTTGAATTAGATACTTTGCTTGAATTGAATTAAATCTTTAACTGTAAGATTCTTGCTGAAAATCCATGTTTTCCTTTCGATTACCTGTTGCATATTTACTTTGGGACTACCAGGCGGTTCCTCGGGAGATCCCCCTGTACTGTATATTTACTTTGGGACTACGAGGCGTTTACTCGGGTGATCCCCCTTGTACTGCATATTTACTTTGGGACTACGAGGAAGTTCCTCGGGAGATCCCCCTGTACTGCATATTTACTTTGGTACTACGAGGCGGTTCCTCGGGAGATCCCCCCCTGTACTGCATCTTTACATTTGGGACTACGAGGCGGTACCTCGGGAGTGCCCCTGCTGTGTACCTCTATTTATTGTGCTGATATTTTCTGAAATTCCTTATTGTTTAAATTCTTAGTCATTTCGAAATATTATTATATCTTCTGCCCTATCTTTCTTTAAAACCAGTAGGGCCCTGACCTGACCTCGTCACTACTCTATCGAGGTTAGTCTTGGCACTTACTGGGTACCGTTGTGGCGTACTCATACCACACTCTGCACATCTTTTGTGCAGATCCAGGTTCTTCCCACCAGCCCAGATACCAGTGAGTTGGACCGCTCGTGGAAACTTCAAGGTATATTTGCCAGCGCCCGCAGACCTCGGAGTCCCCCCCTCTATCCTTACTATGGTGTTTTCCTTATTTTCTTTAGACTTTGATGTATAAAGACATTTAGTAATTGCTCTTAGAAGCTTGTGACTTATTATTACCAGGTTTTGGGAGATATATTGATTTTGAATCGCAGTTTGAATTATATTACATGTTTATATGTGAGCTTCAGTATTATTATTCAGTTATTCCGCAAATTGTTAGGCTTAACTAGTCTTAGAGACTAGGTGCCATCACGACATCCTACGGAGGGGAAAATGGGGTCATGACATTGAAGGACTTGATTATTTGGATGTACTTGTTTAATTATTCGTTTGAGAAATATTTATGGTGTTCTTGTTATCTTGCTGTTTACATCACTAGTTGATTATGGTTTCTATCATTGCTATTTATTTTATTTATATTTGTATACTATATTGCACAAGTTATTAGACTAGTGAATGTCTTGACTGTACTCGTTACTACTCCACCGAGGTGAGTCTTGATACTTACTGGGTACCGACCGTGATGTACTCATACTACACTTTTGCATATTTTTGTGCAGAGCCAAGTATTGGAAATATCGGATTCGAGAAGAGATTAGAGTATGATCGCAAGGATTCTAGGTAGGACTGCTTGGTTGTCGTAGCCCCTTGGAGTCTTTCCATTTATTGTACTGTTAATTTCTTATTCGAACAGTATTGTATATTCGACCCTCGAGATAATTCCATGTATTTAGTTAGTTTCGTGACTCAGTATTACCAGTCTTGGGAGGTTGTTATAATTATTTCCGCTGTTGGTTTCGAAAAATAAAAAAAAGGCTTGAATTGTTATTAAAAATCGGATTACTTAGTCTTAGAGTCTAAGTGCCATCACGATGCCTGTGGTGGGATTTTGGGTCGTGACAAATATTGAATCAGTCCACGAAGGACAAAATAAATAATGTACTGATGAAGCTACACCAGCTGGTGGAGATTTAGTTAAAGGTCCTTCTTGTGATGAAGAAAAAGCTGACTATACTCCTGTAACGATCCGGCCGGTTGTTTCGAGAGTTATAGCCTCGATCCCCTATTAACTACTTCTCTTATACCTATTTTTGCTATTGTGACTTGCCGGGAGGGCTCATTTTGGTTTTGGAGTGTTTTGGGACACTTAGTCCCTAAATAGAGGTTTAAGCCTTAGGATTTGGACCGTAGTCGGAACTGTGTGAAGACGACTCCAGAATGGATTTTCGTCAATTTTGTTAGCTCCGTTAGGTGATTTTGGACTTAGGGGCGTGTCCAAATAGTATTTTGGAGGTCTGTAGCTCATTTAGGCTTGAACTGGCGAAAGTCAAAGTTTTGGAGACTTTGACCGGTAGTGGACTTTTTATATCGAAGTCAGATCCCTATTCCGGATGTTAGAGTAGGACCGTACGGTTGAATATGACTGTGTGCAAAATTTAGGGTCAATCGGACGTGGTTTGGTTGGTTTTGACATCGGTTGTCGGAATTGGAAGTTTTAAGTTCTTTAAGTTTGAATCAGAGGATGATTCGTGAATTAAGCATTGTTTGATGTGGTTTTAGGGATCGACTATGTTGGTATGGTGTTTTAGGATTGGTTGGTATGTTTAGTTGAGGTCCCTGGGGCTTTGGCTGAGTTTTGGGGTGCTTAACGGATCAAAAGTTGGGTTTGTGTTGTTTATGAAGTCTTAAGGCATCTAGTGTTTTCGCACCTGCGGCAGGGAGACCGTAGGTGCGGGATCGCACGTGCGGATTGTCAACCGCAGAAGCAGAAAAATGGAGGAGTGCCAGGGGTCGCAAGTGCGGGGTGAATTCCGCATCTGCGATGCCCGCAAATGCGATAGAGTGATCGCAGGCACAGTGAATGACCGCAGAAGTGGACAGTACTCTGCAGGTGCGCACACGTAGGTGTGGCACCCTTTCCGCAGATGCGGTCCTAGCCCCTTTAGTGATTTTTCGCACATGTAATGTTATTTCCGCAGGTGCGATACCGCAGGTGTGGTTGAAGGCCCGCAGAAGCGGGTTTACTGGCAAAAAAGGACCAAATCGAGAGTTTTATCTCATTTCAATTAGATTAATTTCTTATAGTTGTATTTATGGCATGTAATTGATTTTAGCTATATTTGAGCCATTCAATGCAGGACATTTATGGAAAAGGCATTATTACCGATTGATTGAGCTTGGTTCAAGGTAAGTGGCTTGCCTAACCTTGTGTGGGGGAAATCCCCTTAGGATTTGGGGTTGTTATGATATGTGAACGCCATGTACGCGAGGTGACGAGTGCGTAGACGGGCTATTTGTGGAAAAACCTATTTTTTACCGAGTAATAGCCTGTTTTCATCTTATCTGAGTATACTAGCATGTGTAGTTATCCTGTTAGCCTAGAATAGCATATCTATGTGTCCTAATTGCCTATTTAAACTCTTTGTAGCATGTTTAGTAAATCCCTCTTCTTTCTTGACTTGTACTTAGTCTAAATAATAGGTTTCTTGTTGTAACTGTTATACTCATTTGTTTGAGCTGCGTATTTACTTTGGGACTACGGGATGGTATCCCGAGAGATCCCCCTACATATTTACTTTTGAGACTACGAGGCGGTTCTTCGGGCGATCACCCTGCACATTTACTTTTGAGACTACGAGGCGATTTCTCGGGAGTTCTCCCTGCATATTTACTTTTGAGACTACGAGGCGGTACCTCGGTAGATCTCCTTGCACTTTTATTTTGGGACTACGAGACGGTATCTCGGGAGATCCCTTGTTGTTATCCCTTTGTTCTGCGTTGCTACTTTGCTATGTTGTCCTTGTTTAAATTCCAGTCTCTTATTATATTGTTATACTCTCCTGCTTATTTATTATATACTAGTAGGGCCTTGACCTGACCTCGTCACTACTCGGCCGAGGTTAGGCTTGGCACTTACTGGGTACCGCTGTGGTGTACTCACGCCTTTTCCTGCACATGGTTTTTTCATGTGCAGATCCAGGTTCCTTTTTCTAGCCTCGTCCTTAGTTGCAGTTGCTACTGTTTCGGAGAATTTCAAGGTACATCTGCCCGCGGCCGCAGATCTTCGGAGTCCCCCTCTATCCCCCTATGTTNGCAGAAGCAGAAAAATGGAGGAGTGCCAGGGGTCGCAAGTGCGGGGTGAATTCCGCATCTGCGATGCCCGCAAATGCGATAGAGTGATCGCAGGCACAGTGAATGACCGCAGAAGTGGA
>AWOL01S0143247.1:0-29576 GCA_000715115.1 Nicotiana otophora
TAGTGTCAACAACCCGAAAATATTACGACGAATGACCAGCCCAACATCCTAAATTTATGTGGTATTGTTTCACACCCTTCCTCCTCCAAAAATCCACAGAACAGTAGTAAAACACGCAGCCCAACAGCACCACAAAACAGTCCACAAAACAGTCCGCTACAAATCAATAACTCGAACTCACGGCTTTCGATCACCGTCCCGTGAGTTGTTACAAATATAGAACGACTTACTCTGCATCTACAGTAGAAATAAATGGATGAAAGATAGCAGTAAACTTACCTTATTTGTTGGATAACTCGGCTCCTATCTTGGTTCTTCAAACTCTAGGCTTTACCTCCAATTAGAACTTGAAAGGGAGAGAAAATCAATTGGGTTTTGGGGAAAATTTTTGGGAGGAGTTTTGCAGAGAATAAGTCTGGTTATTTTACCCTATTATCATCCTAATATATGAAGGGGATAGGCCTTTAAAACATCCTCTTTGAATGACCTGAACTGGCCCATTTTTGGCCGACCCGAACAGGCCCAGTTTTGGATTCTTGTTTAAGCAAGTAGGTGACAGTCTGCGCAGTCTCGGAAAAACGCCCATATCTCTCTACTCCGATATCGTATTGAAAAACGGTTTAATGCATTGGAAAATAGACTCATAGATATTTAATATGATGGGTGGAACACCCCATAACTTGTGATAAAATGGCAGTTACATTTGACCCAAATTTTCAGTAAAACTTATGAACGTAACTTGTGATGACTTTCATCGACTTTTGTTCCACCACTCGCTTGACTTCAAAACATAACACACGACTATCATACGACTAACATAACGCATAACCTAACCTCCTTATCAATTTAAAAACCCTGGTCTCACTCCAAAAGTACATGTTATAACATTCCCAATTTGTCGACTTTCGACGAAACATTATGTTTTTTCAATTCCTTTAGCTTCTGAACCTTCCAACCATCTTTGTACTTGTTGTTCATGATCTTCAATATTTGTAACCTCCGAGGTAATATGATTAACTTACTTTGTAAACTTTTCAAATATGATTTCATTTCCGAGCTTACATCAATTGATTTACGACGTACTCGTACGTACGAAAACATGGGTTGTAACAACTCCACCGAGGTTAGTCTTGATACTTACTTGGTTCCACTGTGGTGTACTCATACTACCCTTCTGCACATTTTTGTGCAGATCTAGGTGCCTCGGTTGTTGTTGATTATTAGCTAGCTGGTCGAGCTGTAGAGACACAAGGTAAACCTGCCGTCGCGCTCGCATGCCTCAGAGTCACTTTTTGATATTTTCATTGTACTATTTAATTCCATCCGAACAGTTGTATTTAGGGATTTTCTAGCGAACTTAGTAGAGCTTATGACTTGTACTACTAGTTTTGGGAATTGTAATTTGTATAAGATTTTTATCTCATATTTTTCTTTTTATGGTTGAATTCTTCTAATTATTTAGTAAGTGTTAGGCTTACCTAGTCCGAGGGACTATGTGCCGTCACAACATCCTATAGAGGAAAATTGGACTCGTGACAAGTTGGTATCAGAGCTCTAGATTCGTAGGTGCTACGAGTCAAAAACGAGTTTAGTAGAGACTTACAAATCGGTACGGAGACGTCTGTACTTATCTTCTAGCGGCTACAGAACTATTAGGACATTTTCACTTCTTTCATTCCTATCGTGCAAGTTTATCGATCTCAGAGTTTGAACCTTGTCATTCTATTCTTTCACAAATGGTGAGGAAACGGGCTGCAGTTGCCGACTACATTGCTCCCAGAGCCGGCGTTGCTAGGGGAGGGGGCGGAGGCGGAGGCGGAGGTAGAGGCAGAGGCCGAGGAGGAGCATGTGCTACAACTAGAGCACCCGTCAGAGCAGCCGTTAAGGATCTGCCAGTAGCTCCTATTGGGGGACAGGTACCTGAGGTGCCTGTAGTTACCCCAGAATTTTAGGAGACTTTAGCACAGTTCTTGAGAATGTTTGGTACAATGGCTCAGGCGGAAAGTTGATTTCGGTTGCACCAGCTACTTCACAGATCGGGGGAGGAGCTTAGACTCCCCCCGCTCATACTCCAAAGCAGAGAGTCCGCATTGGTCAGGTTCCAGGTGTCATGCCAACACAACCTGTTGTCTTCAGCCCTCGGTTAGGGCAGCAACATATGAGAAAGAACAGCTTAGACTTGCGAAGTTCAAGAAGTATTACCCTCCTACTTTCGGCGGTTTGGCTTCAGAGGATGCGCATGGGTTCCTAGGGAGGTGCTACCGTATTCTCGGCACTATGGGTATTGTGGAGACGAGTGAGGTTGCTTTTACTATAGTCCAGCATAAGGGAGCAGCATATAAGTGGTGGCGAGCATATGAGTTGGGTGGTCCGGCCGATGCAACTTCACTTCCATGGGTTTAGTTTTCAGAGGTGATCTTGAGAGAGTTTGTTCCCCAGACCCTTCGGGATGCATGGCGCGTGGAGTTGAGGAGCTGTGCCCGGGCACTATGTCTGTAATCATCCGACCGATTGTTTTGAGCTCTAGGGCATCATTCGGCGGTTTGAGGCCTTGAGTAGCTTCACTTTAGGTATTATTACTTGTACGTGTGGTCAGAATTGAATTTTGGGAAGTTCGGGATTGATGTGGAAAGAAAATTCTAATTTCGGAAGCTTTAAGTCGGAAGAATTGACTAAGGTTTGACTTTTGAGTAAATGACCTCAGAATCGGGATTTGAAGGTTCCAATAGATTCGTATGGTGATTTCGGACTTGGGCGTATGTCCGGATTGAGTATCGGATCATCCGGAAGCATTTCTATGTTAATAATGGAAGGTTCGCATTTTGAAGGTTTAAGAATTTCTTAAGTTTGATTTGAAGTGGACTTTGGTGTTATCGATGTCTCTTTGAGGTTTTGAGCCTTGGAATAGGTTCGTATTCTGATTTATGACTTGAACGTAAAGTTTGGCATCATTCCGGAATGCTTTGGTATGGTTCGGACGCGTTCGTCGATGTTTGAATGTTTGAAAGTTAAAGAAGGATTTCGATCGTCAATTCGTAGTTTCGATGTTGTTTGGCATGATTTGAGGCCTCGACTAAGTTTGTAATGTGTTTTGGGATGCGTTGGTATATTTGGTCAAGGTCCCGAGGGCCTTGGTTGGATTCCGGATGGTTAACAGATAGGATTTTGGACTTAAGGAAAAGCTAGAGGATTTTAGTTGCTAGTGCAACCGCTTTTGCGGAAGCTTTATCACAGAAGCGGCCTCGCAAAAGCGAGGCTGTGGACTGCAGAAGTGGGTAGAAGGGAGATGGGTAGAGGCCGCAGGTGCAAAAGAATTCCCGCAACTGCGTGACCGCAGAAGCAGTAGGGAGTGAGGCAGGTTGGAGGCCCAGGTGCGAGGTTTGTTCCGCACCTGCGAGACCGCAGAAGTGGATCCCTGGTCCTAAGTGCGACTCCGCAGAAGCTGAGTCTGGTCCGCAGATGTGAAGGCAGGAGGGTTGAAGGGGGACCGCAGAAGCGGTATTTGTAGCCGCACCTGCTGAACCACAGAAGTGGTCAAGTGGCCGCAGGTGTGATGAATGCTGGACAGAGGGCGTGATTTTTATATGGGATTTTGGCTCACCTTCTTCCATTTCCACTTGGATGGGGCAATTTTTGGAAAGCTTCAAGTGGAGATTTTCATCATCTATTGTAAGGTAAGCTACCCCCGCCTATTTTGAGTTAAATACTTGGATTATGTACGAATTTGTACATGGGAATTAGTAAAAATTTGGGATTTTGGTAGAAAACCTAAAAATATGTATTTTTGGATTTTGGACATGAAATTTAAAATAAGTTATATATTTAAGTTCGTGGTGTTATGGGTAAAGTTTATCTTCGATAATTTTCGAAATCCAGGCACGAGAGCCCGAGGGTTGTCTTTGTTGGCTTTTTGATGGTAGACTATATTTACGTGTTTTAGTTTCTTATCGCACTCTAATTTACTTCACTTTAATTGAGTTGAGCATTCAATCGTTAGTGTTTTGCACTAATTGTGTGTTTTATGTTTTGTATGAGTGATTACAAGTTATGTAGATATTGTGGAACTAATTTGAGATATTTGGAGCTTTGAAGTCTGAGTAAAAGCCCATAGGAATAAGCCGGGATCATGTTCGGGGGTCGAGGATCATTGCTGGACGTCAAAATTCAAGGAAGAATCAATTGCTGAAACAATACACAAGTGCGAGGCACTGTGTGACACACTGTGCGATGCAGCATTGTAAATTTATGTCAGAAATTGGCAATGTTCATAAGCTACCCAGGTGCGCGAGCGTACTGGGCATGCAAAATAGTCAGTATACTGGCCAACGTGCGTGGCCATATGCGCGAGCACACTCCCAGGTGCTCGGCCACGCACGTCCAACTGCAGAAAGTGTCCTATTTCGCGTAGGAAAAGGTGTTTTTGCTTGGGCCCGACCATACTTGGTATATATACATGGAAAAGGGGTATTTTCTGGACTTTTGACACATCTAAGACCTAAGGAGGCTAAGGAAAGTTAGAGAAGCAAGAGCACAAGGATTTCATCATTCAATCCTCACTCAAGACAAGAGTTTGGATCGTTTTATGTTTTACTTTAACTTAAACTTATTTGTGACGAATTACTCCATATCTATGGGGTAATTCTTCTTTAGGGATTGATGGATTTGGTATTTTGATGATTGTTAGTGGATATTAACTCTAGTTATTAAGTAGTGAATCGTTTTGGGTATTTTAATTGTTGCATCTATTTTCACATATTTATGTAATCGAAAGAGGCATAACTTGTGATGTTTTTGCGTTATCTTGTTCGTTAAATTCATTGATTCTTCTTAGTAATCGAAAGAGGCTAATTGAATTATTGTTTAGACCTAGTTAGGGGGATAATCGAAAAAGGTTCTCCTAAGACCAACCCACTACGAATTCTTGCATATCTTCACCGAGCATAAATTGGTTCATATTGTGAGGTTGAGACTTAATCGAGAGAGGAGTTTCTACTAAACGTTTGAACTAATAATTGAATGAATTCGAGAGACTCACTTGAACCTTAGGAGTGAATTAGCTGGAGCTAAATCCCAGACAAGTATCTTGCACCTATCCAATCAACCCCTATTTTCTACCATTGATATCTTCCTTACTCATTGCTGCGATTGTCATTAGTCAATAGTTTAAACTCTAAGTTAAATTTTAGTTTTAAATCACAAAAAAAATCTCAATTGTTGATCATCTTGGATAGAAATAAAGCTATAAACTACAAAAATACTGTTTATATCCAATCCCTGTGGATACGATATTATATTATACTATATTCGACTAGCGAGCATATTTAAGTATGTGTTTTGCGCTCGTCAATTTTGGCGCCGTTGCCGGGGATTGACAATCAATAGTTTTGGAAATAATTTGTAGTGCTAATTCAAGAATTTTTCTTTTTATTTTATTTTTCTCTTTTTACGTTTGGTGTTCCGTGACTGCGCGCAGGATTCAGGTTAGATTGGTGCATGACTCGATCCTCTGGGAAGGAAGTGCTACCTTACGAACCAGAAATTGAGAAATAACTATGACAGTTGAGAAAGAAAACAAATCTCCCTGAGAATAGAGAGAAGGTTGGGCAATCCTCAACTAAAGAAATTATGGCGGGAGATGATGATAGTGTTGATTTGGCTACAAGAGAGGCACCCCATCAAAGAGAAAAAGCTGCAAGGGATGCTGAGAAAATAACTCTTCGAAATGCACAACTTGTCTATGAGGAGGAGAGGGCTCGGAGAATTATTCAGAATCAACCTTTGGGTGAAGACCAATACAGAAATATACCTCCCGGTGCTGGGAAACCACTTGGCGATTATGTTTGACCGGTCTACAACCAAGGATTATCAAGTGTGAGACCACCTCCAGTTGCAGCTAACAATTTTGAGTTGAAGCAAGTGTTGTCCAAACTCTTCAAAATGGTTGCTTTTTCAGAGAAAAGATGAACAAAGATCCAAACAATCATCTGATGAACTTCGAGGAGATTATGAACACCTTTCAATACAATGGTGTGTCACAGGATGCAGTTTACTTAAGGGCATTCCCCTTCACACTCAAAGATGATGCAAATCACTAGCTTCGAAGCTTGCCTACTTGATCGATCAGAACATGGGATGAGATGACCAGAAAAGTTCCTGACAAATATTTCTCATTAGCTAAAATGGGCAAGTTTAGAAGAGAAATCCATAACTTTTGCGAGAACGAGACAGAAACTGTGTTTGAATCTTGGGAAAGGTTTAAGGAGATAGTGCGAAAGTGTCAACATAGTAGAATCGAACTCTGGATGCAACTCCAAGATTTTTGGGATGGATTGACACCAACCTCACACAGAACATTGAGCAACGCAGCCATATCCCCGTTGATGAAAATGACTCCAAAGGAGATAGTCACAATTCTAGATGAGTTATCTAAAGACGCAAATCAGTGGCCCTCTGAGATTACTGAATGAAGAAGATCAACTGGTGTTCACCAAGTTGATGCTAACACATCGATGCAGGTATAACTTGATGCCATGGCCAAGGAAATAAGGAAGATGACCTTATCTTCAATACTTAGTGAGCCCTACGCAACTTGTGATATATATGGAAGAGTATTCCTACTTATGAGTGTCAAGCCTCAATTGAGGAAGTTAATGCTATTAGGAATTATAACTTCAATGCAATGGGTCAAAAGCACCCCGGTGTTTCGTGGAGTTCACCTGGGGTTACTGCAAATGCATGGCAAAAAAAAACAACTCTAGATTCCAGGGACAAGGAGACCCAGGCTTCCAAAATCAACAGAGGTCGCAGTTCCAGCCTCAACATTCTACTCAGCCTGGGCTAGAAGATCTAATGAAGTCCTTCATTGTCAAGACAGATGAGAGATTAGATGCTCATGGTGCAGCTATCAACGAACTTGGCACAGGGTTGCGAAACTTGGAGAAGCAAGTAGGAAAAATTGCAACTGTATTGTCTAAAATAATCCCAGTACTCTGCTAGCTGATACTGAAAGAAACCCCAAAGAAACAGTGAATGACGTGACATTAAGAAGCGGGCAAGTGTTGAAAGATCCCACTCTAGTCCAAAAGAGGTGGTATCTAAAAAAGAAAGTAGGTAGCAGCTGAAAGATGAAGTTGATAAGAAGAAGAAAGGCAAGAAGGGAGCTGCAAAAAAGAAGGAGGAAAATTCAAGAAGGGAGGAATCTAATGAAGAGAGAAAGCACATGCCTGCTCTATCTTTTCCCCAAAAGCTATATAGAGAAAAGTTGGACAAGCAGTATGAGAGATTTCTAGATATGCTGAGACAGGTTAATGTAAATTTTCCATTCACAGATGTTCTCTTATGAATGCCAGCTTATGCCAAATTCTTGAAGGAGATACTTACAAAGAGGAGGAAGATAGAAGAGACCTAAATGGTCAAGCTCACAGAGCATTGCAGTGCAATCTTGCAAAACAAACTCCCACAAAAGTGTGGAGATCCAGGGAGTTTTACTATACCTTTCTCGTAAGGTACTCTTAATTTTGATAAGTCTTTGTGTGATTCTGGTGCCTCAATTAATTTAATGCCTTTGTCTATTTACAGAAAATTGGAGAATGAGCTTGGAGATATAAGGTCTGCGCCAATATCTTTGCAGCTGGCAGACCAAACAACTATAATAACCGAGGGGATAGTGGAAGATGTCTTAGTTCAGGTGAATAAGTTTGTATTTCCAGTAGACTTTATAGTGGTGAAGATGAAGGAGAATAAGGAGATACCCATAATCTTAGGAAGACCATTCTTAGCAACAGGTAGAGCAATTTTAGATATACATAATAGAAAACTCATGCTTAGAGTGGGTAAAGAAACTGTAATGTTCGAGATGAATGTAGAGACGGGGATGAAAAAGGAGAAGCCAGCTACAAGCGTTGAGTGAAAAGTAAAGAGTTCGAAAGAGAAGGTCCCGGTGATAGAAAAAGACAAGTGTCAGGTGTACACGAAGAAGGATGAGAAGAAGCTGTCGGCATAGATGTGCGCACTAGTTCGGGCGAGAAACATCAAGCCCGACGTTGATTCAAACCACGACTAGATATTCAGGGAAGTTTCCTCTACCTTATACTTTTTAATTGTGTGTCATAGGGACATGCCACCACTTAAAGTGTGGGGTGGGGAAATATTTGTATGTTGTATGTATATTAATTCTATGCAGTTCGATAGAGAAAACAATGAAAAATAAAAAACAAAACATAAAAATATTTGAAATTGTTTGATTTTTCCCGACGATGGATATTAATCGACATGTTTCTTAAGGGATTAAAGTCGAAAGAAAAAGACAAAAATGATTTTCTTTTGTTAGGTAGTGTATTAATTCCCCCTTAATATTTCTTTGTGTCGCGGTTCTTTTGAAAGAGTTTTGTTTGAACCAGGTGTAGTTAGTTTTCATTTTTGTTAGAAGTAAGAAACCTTGTGCTATGATTTGAATTAGAAGAAATATCTCTTGACTTTATTATGCCTTGAGAATAGTAAGTGTTTTTGTTGTGACAGTTAGGCTCAGTTTTTGACTCTTGCATAAGTACCTTAATTTATATAAGTTTAGCTTTGTTTAACTGCTTTGACTAGAGTGTCTTGATGAGTTCGATCCCGAGTGAGTTATATGCCATGTGTGTGTGAGGTTTTGTATTATTCTGTGCATCATATTTAATGTCTAGAGCTTGCCCCGTGTGTTTGCAAAGCGAAATAGAAGTTTCATGCAGTCTTGGAAGAGATATAGGCATTTTGTTGTTGACCCAATTATATGCTTTTACCCACCTAATTGTTATATATCTTAGTTACCCCTTTTGAGCCTGTAATCCTGTTTCTTTGGCAACTACGTTACAAGCCTTACCCATTTGTTTAAATTAACCATTATTTGAACCTTTTACCTTTTGTGAGCACTTGAAATTGTTATGAACTTTGTAAAAGTTGAAATGTGGGGTGGTTGGTTTGGCTTTTGAGTGGAACTAATGAAATAAGGAGAAAGGTACATTGTTTTGGAAAAATGTAAGAGCCACTTGAAAGAGAAAAGAAAAAAAATATAGTTCTATTGTTGTGCAAAATATTCTTTGATAGTGGCAACTCTTGATGGAATTGTGCTTAAGGAAGTTGGGAGTTAATGTATATTGATGTGAAGGTTGAGTTATGGTTTGACATAAGTGTTGAGTTTTGAATTGTTAATTGTAAGTATTAGAATGCTTAGGGAGGTGTAGTAACTCTTATATCCAAATGTATCCTACCCATCTTGCAGTCTACATTATAACCAATTAAAGTCCTACTTGATCCTTGACAGAATGAGCTTGAATTAATAGAGTAGTATACTACGGGAAAGCCTATGGTTCATCTTTTGTGGCATATAAATGTTATTTCTGAGAGTGAGCGAATTCTTTCTATCTTGAGTTCCTAGTTATTCTTAATTTTTACGGTATGTGGAACTACTCTCTATTGTTGTGTGAGAGCACTCGATTAATTAAGGAAAGGTAATGTCGTTTACCTCTAGGTTAGAGTAAGTGAGTGAGCTGTAAATAATGCGTGGTACTTGCGAGTCAAATGTTGAGGCTAGGATGTTACACTATTGTGCTTAATATATTTTAAATATTATTGGTATGATGAGTTATGAGAGTTGTGTAATGAGGTTGTATCTATATAAAGTGTAGTTTAATTTCTCGAGAATGAGCAATGGTTTAGGTGTGGGGTGTTGATGGTAGGATATTATTGCGTGTTTTAGTTGCTTATCGCACTCTAATTTACTGCACTTTAATTGAGTTGAGCTTTCAATCGCTAGTGTTTTGAACTAATTGTGTGTTTTATGCCTTGTAGGAGTGATTCCTAGTTATGTAGATATTTTGAAATTAATTCGAGTTATTTGGAGCTTTAAAGTCTTAGTAAAATCCCAAAGGAATAAGCCGGGATTGTGTTCGGGGGTTGAGGATCACTGCTGGACGTCAAAATTCAAGGAAGAATCAATTGCTAAAAAACTACACTAGTGCATGGCACTGTGCGATACATCAGTGTAAATTTATGTCAGAAATTGGTAAAGTTTAGAGGCTACCCAGGTGCGCGAGCGCGCACTGAGCGCTCAAATAGGCAGTATACTGGCCAAAGTGTGCAGCCATATGCACGAGCACACTTCGAGATGCGCGGCTGCGCAAGTCCAACTCCGGAAAGTGTCCTATTTCAAGTAGGAAAAGGTGTTTTTGCTTGGCCCCGACCCTACTTGGTATATATACATGAAAAACGGTATTTTCTGTACTTTTGACACATCTAAGACCTAAGGAAGCTAAGGAGAATTTGGAGAAGCAAGAGCACAATGATTTCATCATTCAATCCTCACTCAAGACAAGAGTTTGGATCGTTTTATGTTTTCCTTTAACTTAAACTTATTTGTGATGAGTTACTCCATATCTATGGAGTAATTATTCTTTAGGGATTGATGGATTTGGTGTTTTGATGATTATTTGTGGATATTAACTCTAGTTTTTATGTATTGAATTATTTTGGGTGTTTTAATTGTTGTATCTATTTTCACATGTTCATGTAATCGAAAGAGGTATAACTTGTGATGTTTTTGCATTCTCTTGTTGGTTAAATTCATTGATTCTTCTTTGTAATCGAAAGAGGCTAGTTGAATTATTGTTTAGACCTAGTTAGGAGGATAATCAAAAGAGGTTCTCCTAAAGACCAATCCACTATGAATTCTTGCATATCTTCACCGAGCATAAATTTGTTCATATTGTGAGGTTGAGACTTAATCGAGAGAGAAGTTTCTACTGAACGTTTGAACTAATAATTTAGTGAATTCGAGAGACTCATTTGAACCTTAGGAGTGAATTACCTATAGTTAAAATCAAGACAAATATCTTGCACCTATCCAATCAACCCATATTTTCTCCCATTGATATTTTCCTTACTCGTTGCTGCGATTGTCATTAGTCAATAGTTTAAACTCTCAGTTAAATTTTAGTTTTAAATCACAAAACAATCTCAATTGTTGATCATCTTGGATAGAAATCAAGCTATAAACTACAAAAACACTGTTTAAATCCAATCCATGTGATACGATATTATATTGTACTATATTCGACTAGCGAGCATATTTAAGTGTGTTTGCGCTCGTCACATTTTGAGCGGAGTTGGGAATCATTATAAATTGTTAAATTATACGCATTGGGGGTATTCTTGATTGGTTTGCATGTTATATGACTAGTTTTCGAATGATGGCCATCGGTTCGAGGGGTTAGAGAGACGTTGGAGTCGGCAACAGAACTTTGAAGCGAGGTAAGTCTCCTGTCTAACCTTGTGAGGGAGAACCTACCCCTAAGTGATATTTATTATTATGTGTAACTAGTTGTGGGTGCTACGTGCGCACGAGATGACGAGAGTCCATACGTGGCTAAAATAAGTTTATGTCCGGGTAGACTTAATACTTTATCATGTTATAATTGAATTATTTAAACCCGTTCTGCCAGCTTAATTAATTAGAGTTATAAGTGAAATTGATTTAGAAATAAATATATATATACTAGGCCAAGCCTTATCACCTTTAGTGATTGGCTAGTTATTTGAGAAACGGTAAAGATTCTGTTCGCTTAGTGCTCATGTACTGTATTGTAAGCACATATCTCGTGATTCGATAACTTCCTTCCTTTTGTTGTGGAGTGGGCCGAATGCCTTGGTAGTATATAGATGCATCTATGGTTCGTGCCACACGACACTCGGCAGTGTACACATTATTCTAGATTGGGTCGAACGGCCTTGGCAGAATCGTGCGTTATATCGCTAGTAGTCCGAATATTCACGAGCCAATCCTTCCACTGATGCCCAGCATTTTATATGGTATTCCTTATTTATTTGATATTGACACCTGACCTTTTCTGAACTGTTAAGGTAGAATAGAAGATTTAGAAATTCATGCTTTAAAAGAAGTAATTGGAAGATTATGTAACTTACAGACTTACCCCATCATTGCCGTATGCTTCAGGTCTACTTATGTTTTATTATATTGCTGTATTAGACCTTTAGTAAGTGTCGATGTCGACCCCTCATCACTACTTCTCCGGGGTTAGGCTAGATACTTACTAGGTACGCATTGATTTACTACTCATGCTGCACTTCTGCACTAAATGTGCAGGATCTAACTGATTCATTTGATGATCACCTTGGCACGTAGGCACACCTATTGATGAGACTTTATATGAGCTGCATTCCAGGCTATGCATCACAGTCCACCGAGTCTCCATTGTACTATTTATTTTATTCTTTCTTATTACATTTGGGACATATATTGTATTATTATTGTACTCCTTAGAAAATGCTCATGCATTCATGACATCGGGTTTTGGGGGTTCCAACTGGTTATTCGTTATTGTAGTTCGCGTAGTTATTATCATTTTACACTATAAATTCCATTTTATACTATTTAAGAATGGAGATTATGATTTTGAAAGTAATAAAATGAGTAAATGAATTGATAAATCAATGTTGGCTTGCCTGACGGCGGTGTTAGGTGCCATCACGACCTATAGTGGATTTTGGGCAGTGACAACTTTGTATCAGAACATTAGGTTCACTTGGGTCTCATGAGTCATGAGCAAGTCTAGTAGAGTCTTACAGATCAGTACAGAGATGTATGTTCTTATCTTTGAGAGGCTACAAGGCTGTTAAGAGCACTTCCCTTCTTGATTTCCTCATCGTGCGGTTTGATTCCATTGAGTCTTGTGCCTTTATTGCATTCCTACTCAACCTTATGCGACGTGAAGCGCTTGTTATCAATTGGGCAACGAGAAGTTGTATTGGTACTGCAGACGTGGTGCGCGATGTATTTCCCTGCGTGTTTGGGTAGGCTATTATAGTCGCCTTGCGGAAGGATGTTCTGTCATTTCGGTTCAGTATCTGTACTTTCTCTGGTTTTGAGGCTATACACGGATTAATAGGATGTGCATGTGTTGTTATCGCTCAATGTTGCTTTAATGGTAGGGTGCTTATCTATGTGATGTGATAGTGAATGACTTGAAATGAGGATTTCTTGGTGTGTGATTTAGAAGTTCGGCATTCAATTCAAGCAAAGAAAAGGCAATCGGACTATGTATGTTCAGGCCTTGGTTGACGAAGTGACGAGACTTGGTATTTTCGAGCGTGGTGGAATTCTCATTTGTGATGTGGCTTTGGGGCATGGTTTTGTGAAATGGTGCCTAAGACGCGGTTGTCAGAGGTAGCGGTATGTAACAGTTCAGAATCGAATTGGTATTTCTAATGTTGATAGCTCGAGAAAGATGATCTTCTAGGAGGTTTAGGGTTGATAGCAATTTATTAGTTCAGGTGCTACAGAGATGAAATGTTTTATTTGGGCAGCATTTGGGCAGCGAAGGATGAGGAAGGACATGGTGGGAGGTGTCTCGTGGTGGTTGAATTGCTAGTGAGGTCAAGTATGAAAAGCGGATGTTGAGAAGTTCCTTAAAGAAGATGGTTTAACTAAAGTGGGAGTGGCAGAGTAGCATATGGATTATGTGGTAGGATAGCCACATGCCTTGAGAAACATTTAGAGCGATTTGGGAATCGTGGTAGGGAGCGACTAGGTCTACAAATTTATTTGGAATGGTGGATACTGTATTGAGGAGCATCGAATATGGCAGAATGGAGTTTTCTTGAAATGAAGAGGTGTGTGAAAACTTGGTTATCGTTGGGATGCAACATGACTTCGAGTTTAGAATGTATTGTCGGACTTTCAGTTAATGTCAATGAGGAATGAACAGACTTGTATAGCTGGTGGCTGAGCACGGGCTTATGAGGGTTTACTGATTTCGTGGTAGTTGTACCTAGTGCAACTTCGTTGGGAGATGTCGGTAT
The DNA here is from genome assembly GCA_000715115.1 of Nicotiana otophora. Classification (NCBI taxonomy): domain Eukaryota; kingdom Viridiplantae; phylum Streptophyta; class Magnoliopsida; order Solanales; family Solanaceae; genus Nicotiana; species Nicotiana otophora. Next base: position 13,852 of record AWOL01S0143247.1, read on the forward strand.
GGAATTCCACAGGTGGGCTATCTCCCGTGGACATGTCAGCGATTGTGTGATTTGATGAAGTTTCTACGAAGAGTTCTACTTACTACGAAGAGGAAGGTCGAGTATATGATTATGGCTGATAATTTTTCATGAAAAGTTTAATAAGAAACTACAAGAAATTTGGCGGGTTAACGGTACGAGATCATGGTAATTGAGGAGGAGGAATCGTTGTGAGCTCTACATTATGTGATGGTAGCTTAAAGCTAAGTGGGGGAGCCCCACCGTCTACGATTGGATCGTGTGGTTGTATGTTTGTGCGGTTTTTGGTTATCGATATGTTGGTGGATTATTTATGACTAAGAAAAAAAAGGAAAGGATATCAGGGATAATTTGAGCAAAGAAATTGATAAATGTGCACTATATTCCACCTTATCGATTCATGTGGAGGTTTCGGGGAACACTCAAAGTTTATGCTTCTTGTGGATGCGATGTACAAGGAGAAAACTTCAGTCGGTTGCTTCTTTGAGATTGTGTTCATTTGCAGCAAAGCGTTGAAGTTTGGTTATATTCGGGATCAGGTCAAAGTGGGTGACTCTCTATAACAGTCCTAGTGGGTTCAAGAATTAAAGTGCAATGCCCAAGGATTTTGGGTCCGTTGAGTGGTTAAGGATCGAGTTTTCACAGTGGATTACAAACGGGGCTTGGAATGTTCTATGTTATCATCGGGTATGCGGTGCAGTATTGGAGGAAAGGAAGAACTAGCTTTGGATTCGCGGAAGATCTTGTAGAATGGGTGTACCAGTTGGAGATGCTATTATGCGTGTAAGGAGAGTATGAGATAATTTATTGGTATTGAGACGATGTCGTCTCGTGATACGGGTCACTCAAAATTAGTGCGGATTTGGTTTGTTATGTTTTTGAATGGAGATATTATTATTTCTAAGGCAAGTCGAGAGTAAATTGGAAGAAGTTAGGCCAGTTAGTAATGGTTTGAGTTAGCAGGTTTTGGCAATGATCAGTTCCTTCGGCATGTTAAGTTATACAGGAGGTTGAGGTTGTACCTGCGGGATTGGCATCCACCATAATTTGATTGATTTGGGAAGTATTTTATTTAGATGGCCTTGTTATGTGTAAATGGATCCCGGAAGAGTTATGGTTATTTAGACCACAACTTGAGGTTTGCATTTCTCTGCAGTTATGGAAATTCAGTTGCGTGTTGCAATGTTTCTTCTGAAATGAGTTAAGTGAAAGGTTTCTAGCCAATTAAGTGTTTATTCTACTGGTAGTTCAGGGGTTATGATGATTTCGTGTAATCTCGCATATCGGCATGATAGGTACAATGAGCGATATGGGAATTTGAAAGTCGAGGATCAAGGTTGCGGTTTGGTGTTGACAGGAATGTCACAAGCTCGGATGAGCAGGGAAGAATTTAGATGTTTAGAGTGAGTTGGAATTATCTTAGTATCGCCTGAGAATGGTGTTCTGTGGAAGAGGCTTTGTGTATTGATTTGCAGATTATGATTTGCCTTACATGATTAGTACGGTTGGTGGTATAGAGGTGCAGAGTTTGCTACCTGGTGCGGAAGGTCGTGGGAGCGTGCCCTACTAGAAACATTTATAAGTATGGCATGTTAGTCATTTGATTGTGAAAGATTAAAACCAAGTATGGAGGTTATGGTAACATCGCAAATGCTAGGGTTTATGCCTAAGAGGCATTCTATTCCTTGGGATGTGGACCGTGTAAGTTTGTTTCAGATTTGATGGTTGTTCTTTTGTGTCATGAATAGGGCCATTATGGATCATGGGAAGGTTATTGGCCCAGTATGGTATGATCAAAATCAGTTTGAGGTCCGATGGTGGGTTTAATGTGAGTGTGTGCTCTACATCAAGTCAGATGTGTTCGTTCGGCATAGAATTGCTTGCGGAGGAGTCTTCGGGCGTTAGATGTTATTCCCGTCTTCAACTATTTCATGTAAATATCTATTGTGCCATGTGGATTGTGAGACGGCTTGATTATTCGCACATGTGTTGAGGTCCTGCGTAGCTTGTGGGGTTATGTGAGCAGGATGGCTCTCGATATGCAAAACATATATCACACCTTAGTTGTGCTTAGGTTCCGTAGCGTATGGCGCTATCCGTCTCCTCGGGATTCGTATTGTGCATTTGGCGTGTTTGTGGTCGGTATTCAGGCATTTTGTAAGTACAAATGTTACGGCTTGATATGTGTTTTCTTCTTGATTGCTATGTGTGGATCGGGTGGCACGCCGCCACGAGTATATTGTTTGGACTGGGTTGCACGTCATAACAGAGTCATGTTGGATCGGGTTACACGCCGCAACAGAGTCATGTTGGATCGGGTTGCACGCCACAACAACGAGATGTTGAGCATAGTTCCTTACACATATTTTGTGTGCCTTGTTTTTCATCCATGTGGTAGGTTCTTAGCATCTATTCGGCCATTTTAGTCGTTACGCGGGCTGGGTAGTCCTTTTCCAGAGTTCGTTCTTCCTTATGTATCACATTCGAGTTTATAGCTTATTGGCGCATTGTGGACATCATATAAGATTTTTGGCGGTGTCTAAGATAGATTATTGCCTGAGCAGGTTGTACTGGGTGAGACGAGGTTATTGGACCTGGGATCAGTGCAATCAGATTTATATAAGGTACATTAAAGAGAAAATATCGTTATTCGGTCAGAATGAGGTAATTGTCATGCCAGGAGGAAAGACTCCGTGATTTGTTGATTCGACATGCGGTTATTAGTGTCTACACATCTCTTCCATCATGGCAGTATTGCGAAAGTTGGAACCGGGCTTATATGTGTTATAAGGTATGCTTAGGGCGCCGGGTCAGAGAAATTGTAGCTGTTGTGCTTGGAGGAGGTTGCCTTGGGCAAATGAGTTATGCAGTGCATTGTGTGATGTCAGCATGGGTACATGATTATGTGTGAATGCAGCATGTGGAGATTTATACTGTGTTTGTATGTTAGAATCGGGTCTTGTAAAAAAATTCAGAAGTTGGAATTTGGTTCTAAGGCTTATTGACTAAATAAAAGGGAGGACCTTTAGTCCGACTCGAGCTAATGTTCCCAACTGGGTTGTGGTGGCACGGGCAGGTGCACAAGGTGTTGCATAGTGATTTTGGACAACTCCGGAGCAATTCTTAGTAAGTTCGAGGACGAACGTACGTTTAAGTGTAGGAGAATATAACAACCCGACCGGTCGTTTTGAGCTCTAGCACTTTGTTCGGTGATTTGAGGCCTTGAGTAGCTTCACTTCAGGTATTATGGCTTATACGTGTGGTCGGACTTGAATTTCGGGAAGTTCGTGATTGATGTGGAAAGAAAATTCTAATTTTGGAAGCTTTAAGTTGAAAAAATTGATAAAGGTTTGACTTTTGAGTAAACAACCTCAAAATCGGGACTTGAAGGTTCCAATAGGTTCGTATGGTGATTTCGGACTTGTGCGTATGTTCGGGTTAAGTATCGGATCACCCAGGATCATTTCGGTGCTTATTAGGCATTTTGAAGGTTTAAGAATTTCTTAAGTTTGATTTGAAGTGAACTTTGGTGTTATTGATATCTATTTGAGGTTCCGAGCCTTGGAATAGGTTTGTATTATGATTTATGACTTTTACGCAAAGTTTGGCGTCATTTCGGAATGCTTTGGTATATTCGGACGCATTCGTCGAAGTTTGAAAGTTAAAGAAGGATTTCGATCGTCGATTCGTAGTTTCGATGTTGTTTGGCATGATTTGAGGCCTCAACTAAGTTCATAATATATTTTGGGACACGTTGGTATATTTGGTCAAGGTCTCGGGGGCCTCGGGTTGATTCCAGTGGTTAACAGATCAGATTTTGGACTTAAGGAAAAGTTGGAGGATTCTGGTTGCTGGTGCAACCGCTTCTGCGGAAGCTTCATCGCACAAGAGGCCTCGCAGAAGCGAAGCAGTGGACTGCAAAGGCGGAAACAAGGGAGCTGGGTAGAGGCTGCAAGTGCGAAGGAATTCCCGCACCTGCGTGAGCGCAAAAGCAGCCCGGGGTCGCAGAAGCGGTATGGAGTGAGGCGGGTTGGAGGCGCAGGTGCGAGGTTTCTGCCGCACCTGTGAGACCACAGAAGTGGATCCCTGGTCGCAGATGCGACTCTGCAGATGCGAAGGCAGGAGGGCTGAAGGGAGACCGTAGAAGCGGTATTTCTGGCCCACCTTCTCCCATTTCCACTTGGATGGGTTTTTATACGGGATTTCGGCCCACCTTCTCCCATTTCCACTTGGATGGGGTGATATTTGGAGAGATTCAAGGGAAGAGTTTCATCATTTATTGCAAGGTAAGCTATCCCCACCTATTGTGAGTTAAATACTTGGATTATGTACGGATATTTACATGGGAATTAGTAGAAATTTGGGATTTTGGTAGAAAACCTAGAAATTGGTATTTTTGGATTTTGACTACGAAATTGGACATGGAATTTGGAATAAGTTATATATTTTAGTTCATGGTGTTATGGGTAAAGTTTATCTTCGAACATTTTCAGAATCCGGGCACGTGGGTCCGAGGGTTGTCTTTGTTGGCTTATTTAGAGGAGTTGGGAATCATTATAAATTGTCAAATTATACGTATTGGGGTATATTTTGATTGGTTTGCACGTTGTTGGACTAGTTTTGGAATGATGGACATCGGTTCGAGGGGTAAGAGAGACGTTGGATCCGGTGACAGAACTTTGGAGTGAGGTAAGTCTCTTGTCTAACCTTGTGAGGGGGAAACTACCCCTAGGTGATATTTATTGTCATGTGCAACTAGTTGTGGGCGCTACATACACACGAGATTACGAGAGTCCGTACGTAGCTAAAACATATTTATGTCCGGGTAGACTTAACACTTTATCACGTAATAATTGAATTATTTGAACTCGTTTTGCTGGCTTAATTAATTAGAGTTATAACTGAAATTGATTTAGAAATAAATATATGTATGCTAGGCCAAGCCTGATCACCTTGAGTTATTGGCTGGTTATTTGAGTAACGGTAAAGATTATGTTCACTTTGTGCTCATGTACTGTATTGTAAGCACATGTATCGTGATTCGATAACTTCCTTCCTTTTATTGTGGAGTGGTCTGAATGCCTTGGCAGTATATAGATGCATCTATGGTTCATGTCGCATGACACTCGGTAGTGTACACATTATTCTAGATTGGGTCGAACGGCCTCGGCAGAATCGTGCGTTATATCGCTAGTAGTCCGAATATTCACGAGCCAATCCTTCCACTGATGCCCGACATTTTATGTGGTATTCCTTATTTATTTGATACTGACACCTGACCTTTTCTGAACTGTTAAGGTAGAATAGAAGATTTAGAAATTCATGCTTTAAAAGAAGTAATTGGAGGATTATGTAACTTACAGATTTACCCCATCACTGCCGTATGCTTCATGTCTGCTTTTGTTTTATCATATTGTTGTATATGACCTTTAGTAAGTGTCGATGTCGATCCTTTGTTACTAGTTCTCCGAGGTTAGGCTAGATACTTACTGGGTACGCGTTGATTTACATAATCATGTTGCACTTCTGCACTAAATGTGCAGGGTCTGACATGTTCATTTGATGATCACCTTGGTGCGTAGGCACACCTGTTGAGGAGACTTTATGTGAGCTGCATTCTAGGCTACGCATCACAGTCCATCGAGTCTCCATTTTACTATTTATTTTATTCTGTCTTATTACATCCGGGCTAAATATTGTTTTATTATTGTACTCCTTAGAAAATGCCCGTGCACTAATGACACCGTGTTTTGAGGGTTCCTACTGGTTGTTCGTTATTGTAGTTCACATATTTAGTTTTATTGTACCCCTAAAATTTCATTTTATAAGATTTAAGTAATGGAGATTATGATTTAAATGAGTAAATAAACTGATAAATCAATGTTTGCTTGCCTGACAGCGGCGTTAGGCGCCATCATGACTTATAGTGGATTTTAGGTCGTGACAACGTGAGTGTCAGAGTATGCTGTTAGATTTATGAATGGTTTGTCCAGACATGTACCATTTTGGTTTCTACAGTTAGAGAGCGAGTTTGCAGGTTCATTGGGGGGCTTAGTCATGATATTCGGTTCATCATGGCTTGGGAGTTGGAGTAGGATGTTCCATTTCAGTAGGTGGTAGAGATCATTCACCGATTAAAGGGCATGTGGGACCATGAGGGAGAAGTCATGCAGGGTCAAGAGATAGAGGACATGGAGGCTGAGGGGCCTCATAGTCTGGAGAGACCTATTGGTTCCTATTTCCAAGGCAGGGTACGACATGGTAGAGGTTTTGTGGGTCAGCCAGTTCAGCTTACACTTCAGGTTTCACACGGTGTTTCAGTTACCCATGGGTCTTAGGGTACCCGTACAAAACAACTTCCACAACCACGTCAGCGTAGAGGTTGCTTGAGTATGGAAATACCAGCCACATGGTGAGAGACTATCCTAGACTCCAGACAGATGTGTCACATCGGGGTATTTAGGCTATGAGTATTGCTTCAGTTGTTGATATCCCTGCACCACCAGCTTGGGGTGCAGGTCAGGTGAGTAGAGGGCGCCTAGGAGGGGGAGGCCCAACCCGTTGATGTGTTTTCTATGGTAGGGCTAAGGCCGCTACACCAGATGATGTCGTATAGTTATGGTTTCGATTTGTTATAGAGGAGCATTATTCGTATCTTGTTCCGGTTCTGCTTATTGGGGTGAGTCCTTCTATTTTACTTCACATATGTGTGAGTTTCGTGATTTTGTACTCTGCTTATGTGTTTACCCATGTTGGGAGATTTTTAGTGGTAGTCTGTGTCCATCGTTTTGTTTTAATTCATTATTGAGTGCTATGAGACTAGAAGTGAATTTTTGTTACTTATTACGGTAGTTTTGATGTGATATCCGGATGGTTGGCTACGATTTGTGGTTTAGATATTCTACTAGTGTGGGAGTTCAATATGTGTTGTGATTTTGTTGGCGAAATTGAATTAGTGGAAGATTTCTGTTGGTATGATGTGTATTCTACTTGTGATTCAGAGTTGTGGGCGGGATCCTCGCATTTTCATATGATTTGATATGTTTAAGCTGGGCTACGGGCCGCAGTGGAGTTATATGAGGATGAGATCTTGTGATTTATTCATATGCTTCGATTCTCCTTTTGTGAAATTGATTCGTAGTTTGATAATAATAGGGAGTGGTGCCTGTCGGGCTTGTTTTATAGTTCTCTTATATGTTTCTCCTTACATATTCAGTCATGTTTGTGTTGTGCTTACTGAGATTTAGCTTGCGAGGTGTGTGACCCAGTGGCGTTAGATATGACTTGTTGATTATGGTGAATAGTTATGAGGTCTTCATGTCTCTTGCATCGTTGTCAGTATCGTAAAGGTTTGAAACATGGTTCTAACGGATATGAGACTAATTATCGGTACTGGATTTGATTATGGGAAGCTACCGTGGTAGAGTTGTTGTTTAAGGCATATGTGTGATGTTTTACATCGTGTAGTTGCACCTGGTGGGTGTAGGCATAAGGTTTTGCAGTTGGTTAAGGTTGGTACCGTGTGTTGATGTAGGAATCGGGTCTTTTGAAAGTGATTGGATGGTGAAAAATTTGGTTCTAAGGTTTGCCAGTGTGAGTGAAAGGAATAATATTTAGTTGAGATTGCGTTGTTGGGCCTATGTGGATTGGGGTGATGTGGAGTCACCTGCGAGTATGTATGATGAGTACATTCAGTGATTTGATAACCTCTGAGTGGTACTGGGAATGTTCGAGGATGAACGATTGTTTAAGAGGGGGAGAATGTAATGACCCGACCAGTCGTTTTGGGAAGTAGCGCCCCATTCGGCAGCTTAAGGTCTTGAGAAGCTTCGTAATGTGTATTATGACCTGTATGTGGTAGAAATTGGTTTTTAGATGACTCAGGATTTAATAGAAAGAACAATTCTTATTTTTGAAGCTTAAATAAAAAGAGTTGACCGGAGTTGACCTTTGAGCAAACGACTCCTGACTGGAATTTTGATGATCTAAACATATTCGTATGGTGATTTTGGACTTAGGCGCGCATCCAGATTTGGATTTGGAGGTCTGTAGGTAATTTGAAGCATTTCGGCGAAAATTGAAAAGTTGAAGTTTTAGAAGGTTGAGAGGTTTGACCGAGAGTTGACCTTGGTTATATCGGGGTCGGAATGCGATTTCGAGAGAGGGATTAGCTATGTTATGTCATATGAACCTTGTATGCAAAATTTAACATCATTCCGGGTTGATTTGATTTGATTCGGCACGAGTTTTGGAAGTTGGAAGATTTGGAAGTTCATAAGTTTGATTCATTGTGCGATTCGTAGTTTCGACGTTGTTTGATGTGATTTGAGGCCTCGATTAAGTTCATATTGTGATTTAGGACGTATTGGTATATTTGGTTGAGGTCCCGAGGGCCTCGGGTGGGTTTCAGATGGTTAACATATTTGATTTTTGGACTTTAGAAATGCCGAGGAGTTCTAGACTGGTGCCATCGCACCTGCAATGGATTTGACCGCAGGTGTGCAGTTGCATAAGCGAGGATGTAGCTGCAAAAGCGGATGGAAGGATTAGGGTAGAGGTCACATGTGCGATGTTATTTTCCGCACCTGCGTGATCGCGGAAGCGGTGCCTAGGGACGCAAAACCGAGGTATGCGTAAAAGTGCATTTGCAGCTTGCACCTGCGTTTGTGCAGAAGCGGACTTTCTGCCACATGTGCGATAGGTTCAACCGGAAGTAGTCTCCGCAGAAGCGATGCTTGTGTCGCAGAAGTGACATCACAGGCGCGCAAATTATTTCACAAGTGCGATTCTGGGCAGAAACATAAAGGATCGAAGTCGGTCATTTTTCATTATTTTGGTTGAGTTGGAAGCCTTGTGTTTGGGTAATTCTGGAGGGATTCTTCACGATTTCGGTTTGGGTAAGTGTTCTACATCTGAAATTAGTCGTATTTCATGATTATACAGTTATTTTCATCATTTATTAGTGAGTCAAATGGAAGAAATTGAGAAATTTGCATAATCTTTCAAAAATGTAAAATGGAGATTTGTTTCGTTATCGGAATTTGGTAATTCTTGTGTGGTTGGACTCGTTATTAAATGGGTGTTCGATTTTATACTTTTGTCGGGCTCCAATGTGCGGGATCAGGGTTTAACTTTTGGGTTGACTTATAGTTCTTATTAAAGATTGAAGCTTTATTATCCGGAATTATTTTCTATGAGTTTTATTTACGAATTGAAGTTATTTTGGTCAGATTTGAGCCGTCCGGAGGGTGTTTCACTCGATAAGGTCATTTTAGAGTAACATTCTAGCTTCTTTGAGGTAGGTATCTTGCCTAATATTTTGTGGAGGAATTACCCCTTAGGATTTGGATCTTTGTGGTAATTGTGTTATGTCGAGGCCGAGTACGCGAGGTGTCGAGTACGTGCTCGGATTTATTTGTGAACATTTGACCGTTTAGTGCTCTTAGGTTCTTATGTCCATCAAATATGAAGTTGTTTTGTCATGTTAAATTCCTCATTTACTAAATTCACCCTTACATGTCTGAATTGGAATTAATTGCTTCATGTTCTACCCTTATTGTCGATTAAACTCTTATGTGCCTTAACTGAAATTGTTGCCCCTTTTATTTTGTGGTGCTATCCTTTCTGTAATTGCTTAACCTTAATTGAAATTTATCTCTTCCGTAATTGCTTAGCCTTAATTGAAGTTTGTTATCCCTTTCATTGTTGGCGTATTCTTATTTAGGGTCATTGATTCATGCTATCTCTCTTGTCGTCGAATTGCACTTTCGTGGAGTCATTGTTACACATTACCTCTCACTTATTGAACTATTCTTGTTGAGACTATTATTTCCATGTTGTGTCTTTCTCTATGAGTTCGTTCTTCTGTTTCTTTGTGTTCTGAAGTTCTTGTATTGATATACTTGCCGTGCGGTTGTTATTGTGTTGCACGAGGTTTCTGCCATACAGTTGTTATTGTGTTGTAGGAGGTTTCTGTCGTGCAGTTGTTATTGTGTTTCACGAGGTTTATGCCGTGCAGTTGTTGTTGTGTTGCATGAGGTTTCTGTCATGTGGTTGTTAATATGTTGCACGATTTCTGCCGTGCGGAGGTTATTGTGTTGCACGGGGTTTCTGCCATGCGGTTGTTATTGTGTTGCACGAGGTTTTTGCCATGCGATTGTTATTGATACGCATGCAGTGAGATAAGGTGGGCTTGAAATGCGTGGCTAGTACTGGAACTACTAGAAGCCATGCGGTGTGATAAGGTGGGCTAAAACACGGGATGCTATTTCGGAAAAATGATTTTCAAAAACTAAATATAAAGGCTGCCGCGGTGATATAAGAAAAGTTGTGAATAATTTATGATTTGAGACTACGAGGCGGTACCTCGGGAGTGCTCTTGTTGTCATTTCCCTTTTTTTTGTGCACTTGTCTTTGATTGTTGTTTTTCTTAGCATACTATTAATTGTTTTCCTCCGTGTTGGACTATTTGCTCAGCTCTGTGTAGCTAATCTTGTTGTGCTGGTCACTGCTTTAAACTTCATTGATGCTTCTGTTACACCGTACATTTAGTTCTGATCGTTTCTTATGTGCCATTCATTGACTCCACTCTTATTTGTTGACTGGAATTATGCGAACATTTGCACAATCATACACGTAGTTAAATAACCCATACCCGTTTTAAAAGGTGAATCCTGACGACATTAACCATTATACGTACTTTTGTCTTCTTGCCTTCTGTATGAGGATTGTTCTATTGTAACGTGAGTCGTCCGTGCGGTTATGAGTTGTAATGTGGGCACAAGATGCCAAGTGATTAGGGTTCAGGAATTGGGACTCGTGAGCTGTGTTTATGAGGTTCGGTACCTCGTAAAAATACTTGAATAGATTTCCCTTTATTTAGTTTCCCCTGACTTAGACTGTGATTAGTTACTCTACAACATTATTACCTGACTGCTTCCTGTTGAATATTGCTGTTACTAGTGTATCATTGCAAGTATTGTCTTGTATTCCTTCTACTGCTTAGCTTTATATTAATATTGTTTCTCTGTTAGTTCATCTACACACTTGTTCAAGTTGTTTAGTCTGATAGGTGTCTTGACTGTCCCTCATCACTACTCCACTTAGGTTACTCTTGATACTTACTAGGTACCGTTGTGGTGTACTCATACTACGCTTCTGCACATTGTTGTGCAGATCCACGTGCTTCGGTTGTTGTTGATTATTAGCTGGCTGGTCGAGCCGTGGAGACTCAAGGTAAATATGCCGTCGCATTCGCAGGCCTCGGAGTCACCTTCTGATATTTCATCGTACTGTTTAATTCCATTCGAATAGTTGTATTTAGGGATTTTCTAGCAAACTCAGTAGAGCTTATGACTTGTACTATCGGTTTTGGAAATTGTAATTTGTATAAGATTTTTATCTCGTATGTTTTATTTGATGGTTGAATTCTTCTAATTATTTAGTAAGCGTTAGGCTTACCTAGTCTTAGGAACTAGGTGCCGTCATGACATTCTACAGAGGGAAATTGAGTTCGTGACAGTATCTATATCTATAGACAGATGCACTCATCAATTTTCTTCTATATACACATAAATATGGGATGTAACATATTAAATAAAAAAACTATAATGTAAAGAAAAATAAAAATTAAAACAAAAACGTAGACTGAGATAACTTATGAATATTTATACTTACGGTAAGATAAAATATACAATAATGTAAATTAATCTACTTAGCATATTAAAGATTTTATATGATAGAATTCTCTAGAAATACTTTAAAATAGTACTGAGAAAAAATCACTTGGCACTTTTAGGATAAAATCTATAAATATTTTAAATAAATTCCACTTATATATCTATATATCTATATACCTATATTTATATTTATAGATAGATCCACTCATCACTTTGCTTCTATATTCACTAGAAATATGGATGTGACATATTAAATAAAAAATTATAATTTAAAAATTAGAAATTAAAAAAAGTCGTAGATTGAGATAACTTATGGCTATTTATACTTTGGGTAAGTTAAATGTAAAATAATGTCAATTAATTCACTTAACATATTAAAGATTTGATGACTTAATCTTTTTTTAAAATTGCAAGCAGCGAAATAACAACAACAACGACAACAATATCCCAATGTATTCTCACAAGTGGGGTTTGGGGAGAGTGGGATGTACGCAGCCTTAGCCCTATATTGGAAGGGCAGAGATGCTGTTTCCAGAAGACCCTTGGCTAAAGAGAAGATGTAAGAATAACTGATAGCAAGTAATAACAATATATGATATTTAGAAAACTAAATCCAAGATAACAAAGAGGAAGATAAAAGAAGTACTTATCACAAGTAATAACAGTGCAAAATATATATTAAAATCAAACTAAAGGGATACATATTGCAAGTAGTAACAATACAAGATATGTGAAAATAGAAAACTAAGGGTAAAAGGGATATCATACTAACACTAATACTGTTGAACTAAGGACGACAAAAACAAACGCTTAACTACATACTAACCTTCTACCCTAATTCTCAACTTCCACACCCTCCTATCATGGGGCATGTCCTCAGCAAGCTCAAGCTATGCCATGTCCCGCATGATCACCTCTCCCCAAGACTTCTTCGGCCTACCTCTACCCTTCCTCTTACCCCCAAGGCCAACCTCTCACACCTCTTGACTGGAGCATCTGTGTTTCTCCTCTTAACATGGTCGAACCATCGCAGCCTAGCCTCTCGCATCTTTTCCTCCATAGGGAACACTCCCACCTTGTCCATAATAACTTTATTCCTAATTCTATCTAACCTCATGTGCCCACACATCCATCTCAATATCCTCATCTCCGCTACTTTCATCTGTTGGACATGTGAGTTCTTTACTGGCCAGCACTCTGCCCCGTACAACAAGTCAGTCTAACCACTACCTTGTAGAACTTTCCTTTCAGTCTCAACGACATATTCTTATCGCACAAGACACCGGAAGCGAGCCTCCACTTCATCCACTCTGCTCCGATATGATGTGTGACATCATCATCATTATCCCCATCACTCTGAATCACAGACCCAAGGTACGTAAAACTCTCTCTCCTGAGACTAGTGTATCAACCCTCACATCCCCGTCCGCTTCCTGGGCAACACCGCTGAACTTGTACTACAAGTATTCGATCTTGTTCCTACTCAGCTTGAAACCTTTAGACTTAAGGGTATGTCTCCAGAACCTCCAACCTCAAGCAGAGAAATAAGATCTTAAATAAAATATCTATATTATAGAAGTATTGAGAGAGTATTTTAATAATACTGAAAATATTATTGATAAATTTAAATAATATCCGAATATGTCACGACCCAAAATCCACCTAGTCGTGATGTCACCTAACCCAACCCGCCAGGTAAGCCAATTAACAACAATTCAATTTAAATGAGATTTATTAAGAAAAGAAATGAAAATACAACTGCTTTTATACAAGAATTTTCCAAGGACTAGTAGTACAAATCATAAGCTTCTAAGATCTAGATATTACAAAGCTGGTATGAAATAAAGTACATTATCTGTTTGAAATATACATGAACAGATTAATATTCTAAAGCTACCAAGATTAAGAGGCAGCTATGATCGGAACGCAGGTAAATCTTCAAATCCAGCTCTCGTCGTGTACAACGACATCAGCATCCAACATCTGCACGCAAGGTACAGAAGTGTAGTATGACTACAACTGACCTCGTGTACTCAATAAGTAACAAACTTAACCTTAGGTTGAGAGTAGTGACGAGCTGGAACAAAGTTTGGAGTCCAACACCAATAGCCAACAAAAGTTCATAACAACATAATAAATGCAACATATGACGAAATGGTATGAACCTCGTCCGAAACGCACCAGAGCCCCTCGGGACCCCGTCAAATATACCAATAAGACCCATAACATAACCCGGACCTATCGAGGCCTCAAATCACACATAATAACATCAAAACGACTAATCGCACCTCAAATCAAACTTAATTAAGCTTTGAACTTTTAACTTCCAAAACTCGCACCGAGACATATCAAATCAACTCGGAATGACCTCAAATTTTGCACACAAGTCCCAAATGACATAAAGAAGTTATTCAATTTTGGGAACCACAATCCGAATCAGATATCATCAAAGTCAGCTCCCGGTCAAACTTATGAACTTTCCAAACCTTTAAATTTCCAACTTACGCCAATTAGCGCCGAATCCTTCTAGAAATATCCAAATGCAAATCCGAGCATACACCCTAAGTCCAAAATCACCACCCGTACCTAATAGAGCCCTCAAAATTTCGTTCCGGGGTCAAATTCCCAAAAGTCAAACTTGTTCAACCGTTCTAACTTAAAGCTTAAATCATAAAATTCATTCTTCCAAATCAATTCCGAATAACCTGAAAACCAAAACCGACGATTTACATAAGTCATAATACATCATACGGAGCTAATCAAGCCCTCAAATTACCGAGCGAAGTGCAAATGCTTGAAACAACCGGTTGAGTCGTTACTGTCACGACCCAATTTCACTTGTAGGCCGTGATGGCGCCCAACACTACAGCTAGGCAAGCCAACTAATAAATTAAGCATACATTGATAAAATTTAAAACCAAAAAAATATTAAAAAAAACCAAACTCTACCAATATGTGTGCCAAGACCTGGTGTCACAAGTGCATGAGCATCTAGTAGATTATACAAAACTCCAAATAATATCTGAAATGAAATAGACAGAATGTAAATATAAGACGAGACACTGGTAGCTGCAGAACGGCTCAGAAAGGCAGCTCACCACTATGCCTCGGGATGACGTGGGTATTTGATGATAGGTCCTCCACTAGTACCTGTCTCAGATCCTGCACAAAAAGTGCAGCAAGTGTAGTATGAGTACGTAAACAACGTGTACCCAGTAAGTATCAAGCCTAATCTCGAAGTGGTAGAGACGAGATGGCCGACTTTGACACTCACTATGGGTCAATAATAATAACTGAAATAAAACTAGGAGATTTAAATCAGCATGATTTACAGAATTTATAGGAGTAACAATTAATTCCTTAATAAGCAAGAATAATAATTCATCAAATTCCAAGAATTTTCCAATTTATCAATTAGCTTAACAAGCTGAAATAAATTATTAAAGTATTGTGTAATTATTATTATTAAGCACGATTTCTGCCGAGGACGTACGGCCCGATCCGGAGTGTCGTGTATACTGCCGAGGGACGTGCGACACGATCCATAGATGCATCTATCCTGCCGATGCATTCGGCCCGCTTCACAAGAAAGGAGGACATTTTCTTCTGTGCCTCCGGAAGGAGAGTATATTTATTATAAGATAAATTCGGGAGGAAAATAATTTCTTTTAACAATTATTTGATTTAAACAGAAAATCAAGCCTATGAGATTTTCATCATTTAATATCTTTATCTAACAATTCACAATATATTCATATATATCAATTAATATTAATTAATCAAAGAATATAATTTATACAAGTAATGCATGCTTTGAGTCCTAAACTACACGGACTTTAGCTTTAATAGTAGCTACGCATGGACTCTCGTCACCTTGTGTGTACGTAGCCCCACAATTAGCAACACTTATTTAATTTTAATCACCTATGAGGTAATTTCTCCCTCACAAGATTAGACTAAAGACTTACTGTTACAACCCGAATTCGCGTACCTTAGATCATGCCGTAAGTTAGTCGACGTAAATCCAAG
>AWOL01S0143250.1:0-12478 GCA_000715115.1 Nicotiana otophora
AACGGGGCTCTCACCCTCTCTGGCGCCCCCTTCCAGGGGACTTGGGGCCGGTCCGCCGCTGAGAACGCTTCTCCAGACTATAATTCGGACGACGGAGCCTCCCGATTCTAAGGATGGGCTGTTCCCCGTTCGCTCGCCGTTACCAGGGGAATCCTTGTAAGTTTCTTTTCCTCCACTTATTGATATGCTTAAACTCAGCGGGTAGTCCCGCCTGACCTGGGGTCGCGGTCGGAGCGCCTAAGCGCAATAAGGGTCGGGGAGCCCAAACGTGCGACGGGTCTTAGCCGCGACATTACGAGAGTTGAGTTTCAACCACCACTTGTCGTGACGTCCGTCGCCGTGGACTCGCATTTAGGCCAACCGCGCGCTCCGGGCGCACGGGAGGCCAGTATCCGCCCCGCGACACCGCCACGACCATGATTCTGGGCGCGGCGTGCGGGGGCGACGCGATGCGTGACGCCCAGGCAGACGTGCCCTCGGCCTAATGGCTTCGGGCGCAACTTGCGTTCAAAGACTCGATGGTTCACGGGATTCTGCAATTCACACCAAGTATCGCATTTCGCTACGTTCTTCATCGATGCGAGAGCCGAGATATCCGTTGCCGAGAGTCGTTTGTGTTTCAAAAGAAGCACAAGTCCCCCGCGCGCACCGCGAACGGGGCGCGAGAGGCNAGCCTAAGCGCAATAAGGGCCGAGGAGCCCAAACGTGCGACGGGTCGTAGCCGCGACATTACGAGAGTTGAGTTTCCGGCTGATGAAGTTGACGAAGTTGCTGGCGAACGTGACGATTCAAAGGAGTGTTGGACCTGTACAGGTACTGATATCGTTGGAATCGACTGTAGATGATCTCATTGCCGCCGCACTACGGCAGTACTCGAAGGAAGGAAGACGGCCGGTGATTTCCTCCGTTTCTGCCGCCGATAACGATCTTCATTACTCGCAGTTCAGCTTAGAAAGTAAGAGCTTGTTCATCTTATTCCAGTTATTCGCCCTTCAATTGAATTTTGTTTTTGCAAAGTGTTGTTAATTATGTTTATATCTAAGATGTTAGCTTCCTTTTAAGTTACATGTTTCTGTTTTTCCAAAATATTTACTCAATTATCAATTTATGCAGTCTAATTTGCCTGTATACTAAGTTTAAGAATATTTTTTTCAAACTTGTGAGTTGTGACTATTATTAAAAGTGAAAAAAATTAAATATAAACTTATTCTCAAATATTAAAATTTGTATTTTTTGTTTAATAGACTAATAAAAAAACAGAGTGACATAAAATTAAACGGATGAGTATACAATAAATAAAAATTAAATTATACGTACGTAGGTTATTTATCCTATTTAGTACACATATACTCTAGTAGTATTATATATGTTCCTTCTTTTCACAATTTTAGAGTAATTTAAGCTGAGGAATTATAATACCGGTACTACAAAATAAATTTCATAATATTGAAATTTAACTCTCTAACATGGAATATTTTAGTTTCTTAAAACAATTACTTGTATTTATTTCTGTAAGAAAACGTATAAATTGTGAAAATTATTTAAAAATCAAATTACGGAATATTGATATATTAGAGTTCCATCTTTGAATGATGGTTCAGGTGTGGACAGGAAGGAGAAGCTCACTGCTTTGGGTTCAAGAAACTTTTTTATGTGTCCGAAAAACGTTGGCGCAACGATGTCGTCTTTAAGCTGTGGAAAACAAGCTGATGCATCTAACAAGATACCTTTGCCATGGCTCAAATTCATGGATTTCTTGCTATAGGACAGTTTGGTACACAAAGTATCATATATTTACGCAGGATTCGGAAAAGGGTCGTACCCTTAAGGGGTATGGTATAAGTAACCTACTTTAATACAAATATCAGCAATCAAATCTGTGACTTATAGATTACACGCACACAACTTAAATGTTGCTCCAAGTTTCCATTCGGTATCATGGATTTCTTGGTATGGAAAATCAAATTTAGAACCTTGAAATTTAGTTATACTCCATATATTCAAAAGAGGGCTGGCTTTTCACGACTACAAATTAAAGTGTTATATATATTTTATTCCTATTCTCGTTTTTTGTAGCTTGTCATAGTTTGAGATTGATATATTGTATATGTTATAGTTAATCAGAAGTTGAGAAAGATGTATTTAAATGATCTCAACATGGTGTATCATAGTTTTTAAATGCTAAATTTTTAATGTAGTATACTATTGAGATTTTACTATTTGTGTCTTTATCGTATTGCATATTTGCATTCCTCGTTATTTACCTACAGCATTACAGTGGACTATTTTCAAGTATGAATGTTATAGAGCCCGGGCGAAGTTATGTGTGGCAAGGATGATTAATTGAATATTTTTTGACAGCAATTTATACTATGTATAAGATAAAATAATTTGTTATTGATAAAAAAATTATATTTTGGATATCCTTGCATTAGGGGCGGATGCACCATACTACTACCGGGTTCAACTGAACCCAGTACTTTCGGCGTGGAACATAAATTTGTGTATAAAAAATTACTAAAATTATAATAAATAGTAGATATGAATACATATGTTTAAATGCCGAACTCATAAAACTAAAATAATCCGTCTCTCCTTTACATAGCACACTAACAAATGAAGTCCAAAATTTAAATACTCTTATTGAATTTAACCACTATGTACGATCAATTAAGAGAAAAGAATAGGACTTGAACTATATATTAAGATCTTTTTTGTACTTTTTTTTTGTTTGTTAAAGCTATGACTTCTTTTGGGACCATTAAGGGTTGCGATGTAACCAATATGATACATCGTTTTTAATCAGAGATCTCGGGTTCGAGTGTTGAGAATACAAACAAATTTTGATACGGAGCGCTCCCCTTCTTTGACTGGCTTTACATGGCACAAATTAGGATTAAAGGGCAAGTGCACATATAGTCATTTTCAGCTATACAATTTAGAGATTAGCCATTATTTATTTTGTCTTGAAATTTTAAACTAAAAGTTTTAACTTCGGGATAATTCAGAATATGTTTACCCTGAAAAATTAAAATTCAAAACGCACTGACTAATTCTTAAATAACAGTCCTTTAGAGTGATTACCTGATATCATTTGTACTCGAATTTAGTTAGGACTTAGGGTCCAAATGCATATATTGAACACTGGACGAAAAAATATCTTTTTTTGTGTGTTAAAAATTCTATTGGAGATAGTTTCTATCTATATGTCTGGATTCTGAAGTATCTGCACAGAAATATCTAATCCACAAACTCCAAAAGAATATCCTTAGTTTTGTGTGGCAGTAATCATATTTGTGGGTATGGATGGCATTTACATAAGTCTCTGGTCATTTATTACTGTAGCTCGAAAGACTTCTTTGAAATGTCTAATGCCTAATAGGCTTAGATTAATCAACTTGACTGATAGATATTTCATTAATTAGATAGTGTGATTATTTGTAACAGGTTGATTGGTAGGATGTATTAGGGAATATATATATATATATATATTAGCTTTGGTATTATTAATTTCTTGTTTGGTAATATTTTTCAACCTAAGTATTATTTTTATACATAGCAAATCATGTCATAACAATATACAACAACAACAACAACTCAGTATAATCCTACTAGTGGGGTCTGGGGAGGGTAGTGTGTACGCAGACCTTACCCCTACCATGAGGTAGAGAGGCTGTTTCCAATAGGCTCTCGGCATTCTTCCCCTCCAAAAACTCTCCATCTTGCTCTCGGGGTGACTCGAACTCACAACCTCTTGGTTATACCATGATTTTTAAGATATAAATAAATATGTATAAAGACAAAATTATTATTTCAAAACTTTTAATACACCAAACCAATAAGAATAATCCCATCATAACTAATCATAACACTACTATCACAACATTGCTAATATACTATATTCAATATTATTTTATATGCCTTACCAAAATGACTCCTTAAACGAAAGAGTGCACCACAATTTTATTTTTTTTTTGAGTACTATAAAGTCTTATTATTTTTTGTCATCATCCACTAATCCGTTTGAGACAATAAAGGAGTGTTAAGAAACTATCAAATTATGCCGTCTTCTGTCTAATCAAACTTAGAAAAGTTCTCTTCTAAGTGTGTTACTTGTGAACCATTTTGGAATTATAAATTATTATAACTTTTTACAAAAATTCAAGAAATTGATGACTTTTTTTCTATGATCCTTTTCAACAGAAACGTAGAAAGTGCCTAAAAGCTAAGTTGTCAAGAAAGTCAAGTTTTAAAGTCCAACAGAAGATACTTAGAAATCTGAATAAGACTATACGAGTTGACATTTAAATGCATCCAGTGATATATTAACATTATTTCTCTTAAATTTTCAAAATGGAATGTGGAATTACATTTATTTTATTTAAGGCCTCCTAAATAAACAATAATAGAGAGATCTCATTATTTTTCTTAGCGTCAAACTGACTCTTCGTGGTAAATATTTCACCGCACACCTTATTTGCACACTGGCATTTAACTTGTACTCAATGTTTTAAAATTGTTTAAGTGGTACCTAATATTAACAAATTTCAGACAAAAGCCCACTTTTTCTCTTTTCTTTTTTCTTCTGCTTCTCCTATCTAGTCATTTCACTTCTTCCACCTTCTTCTTTCTCCTAAGCCACCAAAACCCATATTTTTTAGGGCAAAATACAAAATTGACTTATCAGTCAAAACTATTTGTATTCGCTAGGTAAAGTATATTATATATATAATACACATATATATATATGTTTGAATTTAGGCTTTGAGAAGCTTACTTCAGATGTGTAAATGTAGGAAGATTGGCTTACAGCTTACTTACAGATATTCATATCTGAAGTTTGATCTTGCCAAAGACACAACTTTAGTAAGCAATATATGTCTGAAGTTAGGCTCTGTCAAGACCAAAATTTCAGTAAGAAAATGTCTGAAGTGGACCGTATCCGAAGTTTAACCTTGACAAGGCCATATTTGAAGCAACAGATGTTTGAACTTTGAAGTTTGTCAAACTTCGTACATGAATTTTGCTACTTCAGTTCCGTATGTCTGAAGTATATTCCAAAGCACGTAAACTTGTTAATTTTTATACACTGCAAATATACTTTAATAGTGGCTCCAAAATAGTGTGCGCGCGCGCGCACATATATATATACAAATGTTTATTTTCAAGTTCAGTAAAACTCTTTCGGGTTCACCGAAAGGGAAATCTCTCTCCTATAATCATGTAAGTTACTGTTTAATAAATTATGACTGTTTATTATCCTTGTTAAGCTATCTATATTATGTTTATATTTCAGATCATGTCTATATTTTATATGTTGTAAATATTTATAAAATCACTCTAAGTATATGGTTATTTTCTCAGTTTCTTAATAGCTCTAATGGATTAACCTGTAAATTCCTAGGAGAAACTAGTTAAAAAGCCCATAAGTCCAGATATTACAACAAGGGCACTAAAAGGGCAAATGAATTTAACTATGGCCAGAGTGTGATTAAAGAAAGAAACGTGAAGAAAAAGATAGATTGATTCTAATCTAATCTTTTAAACAATTGGGAAGAAGAGTGATACAGAGTGAATAATAATTAAAATATATATATATATATATATATTATCAGTTCATAATTTTAAAAAAACATTAATAATATAATTTTATAGATTAAGAGAGAGAGAGTACCGAGTAGGATTTTAATAATATAAGCTAAAAACCAATTAATTATTTTATTTTCTACTTTCAGTTCACTTTCAATTTACTATTACAGTTTATTTTCACTTTACTATTAATATATATATATATATGCACTTACCCCTCTATGTGCAAATATAGAATATCCAACATCCAAACACCATACTAAACAATCTTTGTAGCCTATGTGACTTCGGTTCAAGTGCATGTACAAGTTCGACGATGCAATGTTTATCCTCATGCTGATAAAAATTACTATAGAGAAAAACTAACGGTTAATTTTGCACTTTGAGAAGAACTTATGACGTATATTATTACTCTACCATTCCCATTTTACTCTACCATATTCAACAAGTCAAAATTGACATGCATCAAACAATGACACTACTTACCGAATTAACGTCTTCTTGGGTTATATTCTCTTATATATTGTTTTATACATACAGATATTGTTTCACATCAAATAATACCAAGTAATTACAGAATTTCCTTCTTCAGAGAGAAACAGCACGTGAATAAGATTAAAACAAACAGCATTTTCCAAGCAAAACTATCACATGATTGATGAATTTCCCACAGCAAATTGCTTTCCTGTGCATATATTGATCTAAACCCATAACATGTATGTGTTAAAAATTCAACGTAAAAATTGCATGGGGCGCCCTATTTGGTCGCCCCTTTTTAACTTATACCCATTTTGTTTTTCCGTTTGTATCCGTATCCTTTTTTTTGTTAAAAGCGTTTTAAAAAGTCGATTTTACCCTTTTTTTAATAAAAGACTATTGACAAACTGCAGGACAAAAACTTAAGCATGTTTAGGCTGAAGTTTTAGCATATAAACTAAAATATTTCAGCTTGTTTAGACTGAAGTTTCAGATAAAACTCAGGACAAAACTGTAGACTGTGTTACAAAACTTCAGCATGTTTTGGTATGAAATTTTAGCAAATGAACTAAATAACTTCAGCATGCATTAGCAAAAACTCTTTAGAAAATTACATAATGCAAGACAAAAATTTAAGCATGTTTAGTCTGAAGTTTTAGCAAATGAACTAAAAAACTTCAGCATGTTTAGTCCGAAGTTTGAGCAAATGAACTAAATAACTTCAGCATGCATTAGCAAAAACTCATTAGAAAATCACATACTACAAGACAAAAACTTAAGCATGTTTAGTCTGAAGTTTTAGCAAATAAACTAATAATTTAAGTATGTTTAGTCTGAAGTTTTAGCAAATGAACTAAATAACTTAAGCATGTTTAGTCTGAAGTTTTAGCAAATGAACTAAATAGTTCAAACATGTTTAGAGCGAAGTTTTGGATAAAATTCATGCCAAAACTATAAAATGCACAATAAATAATTTCAGCATGCATTAGCATGAAATTTTAGCTTCAATGTGAAATAACTCCATTCTATATTAGCATGAAGTTTTAGCTTCAACATGAAACAACTTCACGCTACATTAGCATGAAATTTTAGCTTCAAGGTGAAACAACTTCATGCAAGTGTGATTCTGAAGATGAATCTGGACAAGTTTCTAATTTTTTTTATAAAGTTGCTGAGAGGAAATCATTTAATATCTTTTGTCACGGGTGGCTACGGATTATTACTTCATACAATTGTCATATTATTACGGATTTTTTGTGAGATGGCTATCAAAACAATAATTTTAAGCTGCAAATCCCCCAAAATCAACTAAATATGTAAACCCAGTAAATTAGATTAAGATGGCAGAATTACAAATCTGAACCCCATAAAGTTCAAATCCTAAATCTAACTCTGCTTTCATATCTTACTTCTTATCAACATTAGCCCTTAGGTCCCTAGATGATCCTCCTTTAATTGCCATTTCACCTGACATCTGACTTCACCAATTTCAACCTTGCAAACCGCGGAACAGAATATAATAAAAAATAAACAACAAACAGTTTAGCTTACTAATCACAAATAACAATTCTTTGTCGATGCATATTTGGATCTAAATACAGAGGTACGCATGCACCAAGCAAGCAAGACTTTCAAACACAAAATGGACGTTATAGTACTAGTAATAGACCACATTATTGTAAAATAGATGAAATGACCAAACAACAACAACAACAACAACAACAACAAATCCCAATATAATCCCACGAGTGAAGTCAGGGAAGGATAGTGTGTATGCAGACCTTACAGATACCTTGAGGGCCAAGAGATTGTTTCCAATAGACTCTCGGTTCAAGGAAAAAAGAAAAGAAAGTAGTAACAACAAACAGATGAGATGACTAAACATCAAGATATTATTTAAAAAGAAAAAGTTACAAACTATGTTGCTAAAACCTTCAAGAGAGTCTCTAGACAAGTCTAACAACACTTATCATAGACATGGCTAATAGAAGTCTTCTAGACATGACAAGTTTACCAAGATCCACATCATAGTCATATGGACAACGCAATACCCGCAGTGGCCTATTCCTAAAGCTGCATTACTCCAAAATTAGACAGAACAAGAATTAAAATAGTCTCACTTAGGAGGAGCCTTTAAAAGTTCTTCCATCTCTTTCCTGCAAATGCCTGTTAAAGCAATCACGTTGGGACAATTCCTCTGAGTTAGCTCCAACCACCTGTATACAGTTCATGGTAAGTTGTAATTAAAATCATGCTCTTAGTCCTTATATGCAGGGAAACCTGGACCTGCAAAACTCATAAAACATGTAAGACTCACTTCCGAAAGCAAATTTCAAAACAAAGAATAGTTGGGAAAGCAACTAGCCTGGATGTGCTCTGGTCAAGGAACCTGACTGCATATACAAGCATCAACACATTTGCAAGATAATTTTAATATATTATCAATGCATGCGGTTCTCATTACAAGACATTCTTAAACAGACCCCAAAACCAAAAAAGAGGACAATCCCCAAGAAGATAAAAGAAACACTTGGGATGGACAACCAAGAAAAAGACTTGGGACAAAAAACTTTAAAATGGCATAGAATTTGCACAAATGTGAATCAATTCGATGATATATGATACCAATGGAAATCTGATCGGGAAGTCCTAATAATCATGGAAAAGTGTGTGAGGTGAAAATGGTAGGCTTAGAATAATTACTCCTTTGGTTCCATTTGATATAACACTTGTTCATTTTAGTCTGCTACAGAAAGAGCGACATCTTTCTAAGAGAACCTTTGGTATACCAATACCAAAAGTCCTTATTTCTTTTCTAAACTCCGTGCTCAATTAAATACCGAGTAAATGAAACAAAGGGAGTAAAAGATAAAGCTCTTGACAAGCAAAACTTTACAATGTATTGTCCTACTAGGCGATTCTATGAGCAATTCAGACATTTCGTTTATATAATAATCACGTACAGACACTTCCAGGACTAACATTGGGGAACAAGCATTGACTCAACTGGATAAGGTTACAGTAGCGTGACAGCACATATAAGTGATAGGCTGACCGAAAGAACCTACAACAAATAAGCATCTCAAGTACTCAGGGAGTAATATCATTATGTGTATTTGACAAAAATATATAAATTATGGTTAGTACTTAGTATTAACCAGTATACTATGAGGTACACGTAGACTTACTACACTCATACTAATTTTCTGTAATTTAAAAATGTTCTTCCAATAATATAACCATATAAAACATCTTCTCGGCACATAATAATGGATATGGATGGTGAGAATTAGAATGGGCCAGAAATATTACAGAACTCTAATGTAATTTTAATTTATGACCATTATAATGTCAAATCAGAAACGTTACTCTTAGACCTTGAAGAATACTTATTACTGAACTCCCAACAGATCAGAATTAATAACCAAAAACTGTTCGAGACAGCCACAAAGCAAAAAAAGGACAAGTTTGTCAAAAGACATGAACAAGCAAAGAGCTTCATAGGACGAAGTAACGAACTGAAGGAAGGACGACCAAAATAAAATTTTGGCAGGAGAAGTGGCAGAAAGGTTACAAGGGTAATGATATGACAGATAAAATGCATGATGCACAGAACAACATGTGAGAACCAGAAAAGCATAAAACAAGGGTTGAAATTTCACATTTGATAGCACAGAATTGAAAACCTGCACCACCTGCACAGTGGAAAATGGTAGTAAGGTATATCTCATGGCAGGTGGCCTTTCTTAAAAGACAATGACTTTTGGCAGAAATCAAAAGATCAACCATAAGAAACAAGGAACCAACCTATCCAGGATATACTCATTAGTTTCCATAACCATCCTGTAGTGATGGCTGCTGATAATTATACCCATTACCATTTTGTGCATATCCATGCTCGTTGCTTTCGTCGTTGTAATTAATACCAACTGCATTGGTCTTGCTAGTAAGTTCTGCCTCTTCTTTTTCCCTGTTCCACTGCTCTATTCTTGCGCGCCTCTCTTCACTACTATCCCGAGTTGGACTTCGATCCCTCCTGCCACGAGGGCTCCTGCTCCTACCCCTCCTATGTCCGGGACTTGTAGTATGCCTCCTACTCCGGCTCTCATGATAATAATCTCTATCATCATACTTTCTACTATGACTCCTGTGAGAGCGCTCTTCATAGCTACGATGCCTGTAAGGACTTCGACTTCTGCTTCGGCTTCGACTGTGCCTTCTCCGGTACCTCCCAAACAACTGGCGTCTCAGCTCCCTAAAAATTGTCAGCATAAAAAGGATAAAAGTCAGCAACAATTCAATTTGTAAGACACTGAACAAATGGTTAACAAGTTCTCCAAACAAAGTGAATAGCACTAACCTGCCGATCCTCTTAAGATGCATAAAGTTGCAATATCCACCACGGTTGCAGCTGTTCTCTTCGTACTGTCTACAGGTGGCTTCACGGAAATCAGTTACAGGAGAGAAATCAACAATGATGGGCCTCCCTGCAGTTTTTATTACCAGCAGAAGTTTGAGGATCATACTTTGAAATATCTAAACCAGGAAAAAAACTAAATAATAGGTGTTGACAAGCCCATTAACCATAATACAGACAAACTGGTTCTCAGCCTTTTTACCATCTTAAGAAATCCCACTTAGTCCAATACTTCTACAAGGAAAGCATTAGTTAAATGAGAAAGTTACCAGCATAAAATCTTCCTGTAAGATTCTTAAGAGCATTTGAAGCCTGCTCTTCTTCTCTAAACTCAACATAAACATTGCCCACCTGCATGCACACATAATGCAAAAAATAAAATGCTTACCAATAATCTAAATCAGTGGAATAAATCCAACAAAAGCACAGATAGCTTACCATGTGGTCCGCCAAATTATCACAAACATTCAGGCTCTCAATCTCTCCGTACTTGTTCAGTTCTTCAAATAAATCTTCATAAAAATCCTGTAACAACACCATAATAAGCATATGCCTCGAAACATCTGACTAATGACCCACCGATAAAACATTACCAAAACATGAAGCATGAACCAGTTCACAAAGTCAGTCTTTTTTATTCTAATATTCATAGGATTATGGAAAAGAAGAGACAAATTTGCTAGTTCTTTAGGGATTAGGCAACTCCAAGCCTAGAATCATCCAAATCACAAATCATTACTCAATCAATTAATCAACACCATCTCAGTCCCAAACCACTTGGGATCATATCGATATAAATATTCTACGTCTGCTTCGCTCTATTAAGGCATATTTCACTAATTCTTAAAATAACTAACTTAAATGGGCAGACAAGCAGAAAAATTAAGCTAGTTTTCTGAGGATTCTGTAAGAGTTTTTAGTCAAAATTGTCCCTTATGTTTTGGGGTAAGTTTAACTTTGTCCTTTATCTATTGCCCTGAGCACTTATTGTCCTTTAAGTTTGCTAAACTTGAGCAGGTTTAGTCCATTTAAGAGTTTTTAACCAAAATTGTCCCTTATGTTTGGGGGTAAGTCTAACTTTATCCTTTATCTATTGCCCTGATCACTTATTGTCCTTTAAGTTTGCTAATCTTGAGCAGGTTTAGTCCACTTAACAAAAGACCCAAACTGGTGAGTAAAAAAACTTCCAGTACTCAAATTTTGCAGAACCAATGTAGTAAACCTAAAACCTGTTTAACGGGTCGGATTGACCCGGTTCCGGACCGGTCTAGACCGGTAGTAAATCTGACCGGCCCGGACTGGTGGAAAGGGACGGGTAGGGCTGGGTTTGGGGGATTTGGGAGTTAATCCGTATATATTGTTTTACCGATTAATCGGACCGTTCAAACCCGGTCAATGAAAATTACTGTTGAACCGGTTAACCGGACCGACCCGGTTGAGAAAAATAGTGACCGGTCGGTCACCAATCCTGGCCGGTTGCCAAGTTTTTAAAATCGGGCTTAACTAGTCCGGGCCCATCCGATGAAAAATTGAACCGGAACGGTTCCGGGCCTAAGGGCCCGGTGCCCACCCCTTTGTCACCTTTAAGATTGTAGAAACAAGTGTGATAATTTTAAAAAAATAGTCGTTGAACCGGGTCGGGCCGGTCCGGTTAACTAGTTCAAAAGTAACTTTCATTGATCGGGTTTGACCGATCCGGTTAACCAGTAAAAAATTATATACGGACCAACCCCCCAAACCCAACCCTACCCGGACCCCTTCCACCGGGCCGGGCCGGAACCGGGTCAACCCGACCCATTAAACAGGTTTAGGTTCACTACATCGGTTCTGCAAAATTTGAGTACTGAAAGTTTTTTTACCCACCAGTTTGGGTCTTTTGTTAAGTGGACTAAACCTGCTCAAGATTAGCAAACTTAAAGGACAATAAATGCTCGGGGTAGGCCTGACAAGTGGGCCGGTCCAGACCCGGGACCGGCCCGGGACCGCGGGCCAAAT
>AWOL01S0143261.1:0-53449 GCA_000715115.1 Nicotiana otophora
GAAGCGGTTAAAATATGGGTAAAGTAACATCAACACATATCGAAATATGCCAAACATCATTATACGTACAAATTACTTTTTTCAGACCCTAATTGTAGGAATACAGTGTGCTGTTGTTGTTATTGTAAATCTTTTTGATGTACAAATAAACAAAGTAGAAAATTTGTAGATTGGCAAAAAGAAAGAATTGCTTTTTCAACTTGTACACCACCCAAGCCGTCCACCCTATTCTAAAGACTAAACACTTGGAGAAATTAAATGAGTGGCTCCACAAACACCCCAAGATCTTCATTCTAAGTGCTCTGCAGAAAATTATATTTTTTTAGGACACAAATTGGAATCCAATTGGTGTGCTATTCCTTTAATCATTTCTCTCTCTCAACTTATTATAAAATATGTTTAAACAAATGGTTGTAGGTTAGGAGCTAGTTGAGTCGTAACTTACTTCGTAACATGGTAAGACTAGCCAGGTAGGGTCTTTATCTAAGATAACTAGTGGAAATGTTGTGGCTTACTATTTCGCTTTTCAGTGCATGTCCTATTTACTAGCTATCGCTTTTGTTTTACATCTTTCTTCTAGATTTTATGGTGTTCCTATTTTTCTTATGACTGTGGTGATGATACTACTACTTACTAATATTGTCTCCCTTTACTTTACATCTTTCTTCTGGATTTCATGGTGTTTCTATTTATCCTATGATTGTTGTTGTGATACTAATATTGTCTCCCTTTTTGCCCTTTTGTCTTTTTTTTTTTTGAACCGAGAGTCTTTCGGAAACAGCCTCTCTACTCCTTCGGGGTAGGGGTAAGGTCTGCGTACACACTACCCCCCTCAGACTCCATTAGTGAGATTTTGCTGGGTTGTTGTTGTTGTATGTTTAAACAAATGAAAATAAAAAGAAGAAGAAAAAGCAAGCAAGAACATAGAGAAGTGGAGCTCTTAGGAACTTTTTTAAAAATATTTTAAGTGACAAATTACTTGTAATATTATTCAAAGTTAAACGGTTAAAAAAAATTATCCCAATAGATGAAAAAATTATCTTATATTTTAGTTATTTTACCAAATAAATCGAAATTATATATCCGGAATGTCGAGTTAATAGTTGAATTTTAGCATCTCAAAACATCAATCCTTATATTGGAAAAGATGAGATTCGAAAATGCAATTACTTTCGGTTTAGATAAACTAGAACCACAAAGCAGTGATCAGATAGGGGGAGAGAATATTAAGAATAAACTTTTTTTTAGCATCTATTTATCAACTTCATGAGCTTTCTAAAGAATATTATAGGAAAAAAAATTATATCAACTCAATGATAAGAATAAATACTCCCACGGGTGGCATTAGGACTTAGTTATATGTATGGACAATGTAAAACATTTCTTCAATAATATTATAATTTAACCTGTGATACCACGTTAATTATAATATTTTATCAGGTCACTTATTAATATTTATAATAATAATTTATCTTAATTATATTATAAGTAATTTTTGTTATTAAATATTTTTGTATACAGTGCATAAAATTAAAACTCCTTGTATACAATCGATCCTGGAATCCAATTCAAGGAGAACATTTGACCATGTTCAGATTTTTTTCTTTTTATTTTACCAACTAGGAAATTATATAGTTATAAGATTTGTAGAAAGTCGAACTTGAGTTTCTAAAGTACATGTAAGATGCTACTTATATAGGACTCACTGCGATAAGCGTAACTCTCACTACAATAATGTGCTTTACTATTTTTTTGGTTTTTCATTTGATGTCGAGTACTTATATTGAAGTTTCAATTAATTCAGATTTTCATCGTGTAAGGTACGTTAAATAAGGAAACGCTTCCTTTTAGTACTTTTTTTTATTTATCAGGGGCGAACTTAAATTTTTTATTAAAAATAAAGGAATCTTATTCATTCCACGATAATTCTCGGTGATAATGTGATTTAGGATGTGATACAGTGTTACTTTATAATTTAAGCAACTCAAGAAATTATTGAGTTAAAGTTGGGAAGCACAATAAATATTGTCTACTACTATTAATTAAGAAACTCATTTTGACTTCAAATGAATATAAAAATCCGTATAAATGATAAATAACAAAAGAAAAAGAAGAAAAAAAACACAAATCCGACAATAATTGCCTACATATCCCTAATTAGTATAGCTTACTGCCACATGTAGCTTTAATTTCACTTTCTTATGACCAACTTTAAGAAGAAAAAGAGCTCTTTAATCATAGCTAATTAATTAATATCTAAGACAATTGAACCTTTTTCTTTTCAAACACAGTTGCAAACCAAGTCTCAAAAATGATTATATTAACCAATTATAATAGATTATTATCTCTACAATTCGACTTAATAGATCATAAATATGCCCGTCAGATTGTCATGGCCAAATTCCATAAATATAAACACAGACTTGTCACATCAAACTAAGCAATTTAACTTTAATAGTTAAAATATAAAAGTGAGAAAATACATCACTTTGACGATGATTAAGTGATAAATATGTATATGCAAGACAAATGACTTATATTTATTGGTCAGGTGTAAACACCAGTGTAAGTAAGTTTTTATCGTATTGGCAGGTGTCAATTGACCATCATTTGTCGATACTGTGTATATAGATAAAATATTAGATTTTAGACCTGTTTGCGGGGAATTTCTTTCACTTCATTTAAGTTTGAATATCCTTAGGGAAATTTCTGGTGTCGCCGCTAGGTATAGGCCATTGCCATGCACCTTTTGCTATCATAAGGAGACATCACAAGAACTCATTCTATACATAAAGAAAGATGAAATTTGTCAGAGGATGCTAAAGTTAAAAAGTTAAGAGGAAACCAGACATGAAGAAGATTAGCATAATATTTTGATTGTGTTAGAATACTTTAAGAGAAATAGGTGGTAGCCCACTAGAAAAGAAAGTAAAATAGACCTACTTTAACACAAAACAAGAGATCCTCATTTATGTGTCTTTCTCTGTTTATATATTGACATGGCTGTCAAGTTCACTTTAGGAAACTCAAGTTAAACGCAACTCCTTAACTTCTCCTTCCTAAACTTTCCTCAGTTCAACAAAACACAGTACTTATAACTTTTCTCAGTTCAACTATTGGCAAATATGCCAGTTAACTGTGTACCACCAAAACCAGAAAATGGTGGCACAGAATTGATGGCAGCTCCGACGAATTTGCCTGATTCGTTAGAGCTGCACGACATGTCTTGTCTGGCTTTCCCTGTCCAGTTCAATTCACAGTCTTTTGCACAAAGAGCCTTATACCCTATAACTTTGAAGGTCTATTTTTTTCTCTATCTTTTCTCCCCTTAGTACATAAAGAATTAGAGCGTTGGAGCAACGGTAAACTTGTCTCCGTGTGACCTATAGGTCACGGATTCGAACCGTGGAAGCGGCCACTAATGCTTGCATTAGGATAGACTGTCTACATAACACCACTTTGGTGTGGCCCTTCCCTGAACTATGCATGAACGCGAAATATTTTGTGCACTGAGTATTCAAAGACTCACTTCTTACTTACATGTATAGCATAAACAAGTTTGTTTATACATGTAAAGAGTAATTTGCGCCAGTCATGTGCTCTGATCCAGCTGAAGAGCTACATGTACTGAAGCGACGATTGAATCCCCTTCCCTTGAAAATTATACTGTACAAATAGAAAAAAAATAATTTTTTTGGTATATATTTAAGTTGTTGAATCCTGTTGACATAGGGGAAGTTTGTAGTGTAGTAGTAAAAGTAGTTTAAAAATTGCTTTATATGTGACATTCTTGATTTTCTTTAATTGCCTTGTTAGAATTCCTGGTTTTTGCGCAAATTATATTTGTTCAACAGTTCAATCCTATATTGCGCGGACTCTCCAAAATGCCGTTGCACCATGTCGGATCCTCCAAAAATATACTACTTTTGGAGGATCCGACACGCACACAATGATATTTTCGGAGAGTCTGAACAGCGGCAATTTGATGTGCAGTTTGAAGAGATTCAATCTATTATAGCTGATGCCTTCATTTCCATGTGCAGTTTGAAGAGATTGTTTACAAGATTAGGCAAGAAACACAAGGAATGTGTTGTGGAGATGGAACATCTAACACAAAAGAGAAGACTATACTAAATGGTGTGACAGGTATAGTTTGCCCTGGAGAAATGCTAGCAATGTTAGGTCCATCAGGTAGTGGCAAAACTACCCTCCTAACAGCACTAGGCGGCCGTCTTTCGGGTAAATTATCAGGCAAAATTACCTACAACAGCCAGCCTTTCTCTGGTTCCATTAAGCGTAAAACCGGATTCGTGGCACAAGATGATGTCCTATATCCTCATTTAACTGTAATAGAAACACTTCTATTCACAGCTCTGCTTAGGCTGCCACAAAGCCTAAGCAAAGAGGCAAAAGTGAGACATGTAGAACATGTTATAACAGAACTAGGATTAAACAAATGCAGAAACAGTATGATTGGAGGTCCATTATTTAGAGGTATATCAGGTGGAGAGAAAAAAAGGGTCAGTATAGGTCAAGAAATGCTAATCAACCCGAGTTTGCTTCTTTTAGATGAGCCAACTTCAGGGTTGGATTCGACCACAGCTTTGCGTATCCTAACCACAGTTAAGCGGCTAGCTAGTGGTGGTAGAACCGTGATCACAACGATCCATCAGCCGTCTAGCCGGCTTTACCATATGTTTGATAAGGTAGTGTTGCTCTCTGAGGGCTGTCCTATTTACTATGGTCCTGCATCAAGTGCCCTGGATTACTTCTCGTCGATTGGTTTTTCCATATCCATAACTGTCAATCCTGCTGATCTCTTGCTCGATCTCGCTAATGGTAATTAGAACATTTCAGTACAAGTTGAATTTCCACTATAAGTTATCCTTTCACAGTTGTTATAGCAATATGTATGTACAGTTAGAAACTATTTTAATCCAAATCATATATGTAAGGCAACAAGCATCTTAAAGTGTAGCATTGAAATTACAGGAATTGGAACTGATTCCAAGCATACAATCGAGCAGGGCGACAATACTGAACAGGAAAAGAAGTTAGTGAGAGAAGCTCTCATCTCCGCGTATGAGAAGAACATTTCGACAAGGTTGAAATCTGAGCTATGCAGTTCAGATAACAGTAATTACAGTAACAAAAAGGATGTTTCTACAAGTACGTTTCCAATTTACTCTGAAGATATCATATTTTGGTTTATACTGTTTATCTACCCTTAACTAGTGACTAATGAAACTTGTCTGTGTTCTACTAATGAAGGAAATGGTGTGAAATCAGAACAATGGTGCACAAGTTGGGGGCATCAATTCAGAGTGCTGCTTCTGAGGGGGCTAAGGGAGCGAAGATACGAGACGTTCAATAGGCTTAGGATCTTCCAAGTTATAAGTGTAGCATTTCTTGCAGGATTATTGTGGTGGCATACTCCTACATCCCACATCGAAGATCGAGTAAGAACTTATCTCTTCACCTATGTCACTCACATAAGAAAACATACGCCCAACTTAAATAGAGTGACATGTACAGTGAGGATTCCTATAGCTGCCAACTTACTTGGGATTGAGTGTGATTGTCGTTGTTATACACTAGACAGATGATAGTCTGCTGCTATGTGCTAATAATCATATTTGATTCTTGTTTGCAGATTGCAATGTTATTCTTTTTCGCGGTATTTTGGGGCTTCTATCCACTCTACAATGCAGTTTTCACTTTTCCACAAGAAAGAAGAATGCTTATAAAAGAAAGATCATCAGGAATGTATCGCCTCTCGTCATATTTTCTAGCCAAAACAGTAGGAGATTTGCCTTTAGAACTTGCACTACCAACAGCATTTACCTTCATCCTGTATTGGATGGGCGGTCTCAAAGCCGATCCTACAACCTTCATCCTATCTCTTCTAGTCGTCCTATACAACGTTCTTGTTTCACAAAGTCTCGGACTAGCTTTTGGCGCCTTACTTATGGATGTTAAACAAGCCACAACATTAGCATCAGTCACAACATTGGTCTTCCTTATTGCTGGAGGATACTACATTCAACAAATTCCCTCGTTCATCGTCTGGTTAAAATATTTGAGTTATAGCTACTACAGCTACAAGTTGCTTCTAGGGGTTCAGTACAATGACAGTGATTTCTATGAGTGTTCAAAAGGAGTCTATTGCCAAGTTGCAGATTTTCCTGCCATTAAATCAATAGGCCTAAACAATATGTGGATCGATGTCTCGATCATGGCTGTGATGTTGATAGGCTACCGACTTGTTGCGTATCTAGCACTCACTCGTGTACGATGATGATTCGATGAAGACATTCGGAGAGGTCCTACTTTAGCAGTGAGGTTGAAAGAGTTCAATTTTCTGCGATAGGGAGTAAGAATGTTTGTTTTAGATGTACGCAGACCGTACCCCTACCTTGTGTATGTAGAGAGGATGTTTCTTGAAGTTTTAGATTTTGTTGATCTCGTTGCAAGATTTTGATCATATAACAACAAAAGTTTTGATGTAATACTACCTACCACTCTGGCAATATTTTGCATAATGTTAACTTGGGAAAATTTTGAATGCTTTGGAGACTAAATCTGTTACCACTCTGAATATATTTAAAGTGCATCATTTTAAGATGAAACAAAGAACAGGTTCAATTTCTACCTTCTATTTAAGAGGTTGGATTTATTTTAGGGCGTATAGAACATGTACAATCTTTTTTGAGGGAGAAATCTCCCACGACAAGCATAAGCACGGTTCAAAACTCAGCGGATAATATGAGCCTTATACTTTGTGACGCATCTAACACATACCTTTAGTTCGGGGCCTGTGGCTGAACATAATACTACTAGTGGGTTGAGGATCAAGTAAATAACAAGAAATGATATCCAAAATCCATGTCATTTTCAACTATGGTCAATAAACTGTCTTATCTCCTTTTCTTACTCCTATATATATATTGAAAAAGATAGGTCTTTACTATGCGGTCCTTGTCATTTTTAAGAGAATTAAAATCATGATATAATGAATACTACAATCTCAAAGTATATTGATAAGAACTAACACTCTATTACAATTACTAGTAGTCGAACTAACACTCAAATTGCAAGCTAATAATGGAAGTACAGAGATTGAGATAGTTATGAATATAAGAGACGACACACAATTAGAAGAAGGGAGATGAGAAAAATGGTACATTTTTATATTTAAAAAATAATTTAACTTTAAACTTTCTTCTTCACACTAATGGGATGATTTATAACCACACAAATATTTATGATTTGTTTTATATTACACTTTTAGAAATCGTTTTTATATTATACTCTATGCCCAATCAAATACAATCACATATAAAATAGGACGGAAGAAATACATAGGTAAAAG
This sequence comes from Nicotiana otophora, assembly GCA_000715115.1. NCBI lineage: Eukaryota > Viridiplantae > Streptophyta > Magnoliopsida > Solanales > Solanaceae > Nicotiana > Nicotiana otophora. The sequence continues at coordinate 7,373 of AWOL01S0143261.1, forward strand.
ATTATCTGAATGAAGAATGATGATCTTTTTCCAACTTGTTTCGCTTGACAGACTCTAATGTAGGTCAATGTACCGAGGGAAACTAAACTTATTTGGAGAAGAATGGGGATATTAGTGAACACCAAAACCTTGTCAAATGCCGGATGCTAAATAAGGATAATGGTACTTTAGAGGCGGAGCCATGATTTGAAGTTTTTGGATTATGAAATTGTCATCGAACCTCATAGCTCCAATCTTCAATCCGGACTCAATGACGGGAATGAATGGCTTTCTCCTGTCTCCTCATGGATCCAATTATTAGGTTCGGTCTAGTAGTCGAAAGCATTACTAGCTTAGGCTCTAACTGCGTACCTGTTGAAGAATGAGCCGGGCAGTGGCTTGATTAAGGAAACCCACCGAAGCCGTAGCAAAAGCGAGTCTTCATAGGGTAATTGTCACTACTTATGGACCCGGACTTGGGTGATCTATAATGACCAGAATGAAGCTTGGGTGAAACTAAGTAAAGATTCGACCGACTAATATTTAGTTACTGGGTTCACAATTAATGTACATATTTAGTAAATTTTTAATACAAATAAAGGGTCTATGCAAAAGTTGCTGGATTCGTCTGAACCCGTATCTACTTCTCTAGCTCCACCTCTGTGGTCCTCATTTGTATCGAGAGTCGAAATACTTAATTCTTTGTGTGAATTTGAACATAAATTTTTAAAGTTTCTTTTGAAATAGAGTTTGCATAATTAAAATTTACATTAATTGTACAATAAGTCTTAATAATTAATACTAATGACTATAGCTAAAATATTTATGAAGAAAATCATGGTCTTACACAAATTGACAAAAGGAGTATATAACAAATTAACATCACAAGCGGCACATTTAGCACCGTTGATATAAAGAATTTTTATACTATTAGATCTTTTCAATTATATCTATATTTAAATCTGTAAAATATGAGATTTATAATCTTGAAAATAAGATAAGTTTGCTGCTATAACAAATCGAGAGTTTATCGAAAATAGTCTATCTGCCTTTATAGGGTAGGAGTAAGGTTGCGTAGACACTATACTCCCCAGACCCCACGTATAAGATTAAGTTGGGTTTGTTGTTATTGTACCTGCTACAATAAATAAAGATGACATGCTAATGTAAAAAATTCCTTAAACTAACATCATGTATAACTTAAACTGTATTGTAAATAGAATCTTATAAAATGACAGAAGGAATATATACCATCTCTAATATCTTATTAAGTTCTTCAATCTAAAATTCAATCTTTTCCTAGAAAAAGCAAAAAGAAAAAACTCAATTTATAAAAGAAATTATAGTTTTTTAGAAAAACATTAAAAAAAAAAAAAGAGAAACAAAAGAAGAAAAAATAATATTGTATAGCCGCTATCAAAATAATAGCAGGAATTTTTTTTTTTCCTGCATATATATACATTATGTATGTCATCTACAAAAATTATACAATTTTTATACGTTTTTCGACTATCGAATATAAATAGTTTATGACGCAGGCTAAAAATGATAATACCCCAAAAAAGTAATGCGAAGCCCAGTTAAATTTTGAGAGACCGGGCCAAAGGCCCCAAAAGAAAGTCTTACAGAAATGTCCCAAAAAAGTCTGAACTTACCAATCTCTAACCATTAATTATAGACAGACCAAAACTAGCCAAGCACATATAAAAATTGAAAACCCAAATAAATAAGGTTCGTTCTCTCCAAGAATCACACACAAAGATCTCCTTTCATATTTTCAAGAGTGATTAGCAACATTAGATGCAAGACGGAAAGGAAATTTTGTGGATGAGATAGCAAATAAATTGATGAAATACAAAGAAAATATATATACAAGATCTAAAAAATCTAAGCAAAAATGGACTTTTTTCAATGGGTATGGTTGAGATTCATTGAAAACATATAGATGAGTCAATATACAAAATTTGAGGAAGATTGGAGGTGATTTGGACTGATTTGGTATCAAAATTTGTAGTTAAAATCGAGTTCAAAAAAGTTCTCCCGCAACACAGGTATCAAACATGTATCACGCAGGTATACATGTGATACACATTTGATACAAATATGATACATATGTGATACAAAAGTAATATACCGTGTGATACACCTATCATTTTTTTCATGTTCATCTTTCACTTCGAATTTTTAATTCAAACTACCTCAAAACTCCACAAAATCATCCCAAAACTGAGATTCATGCTCCTTAAGATGTACCCAATATATTCTAATCAATATTTTAAAATGTTTTTCTGAGACTCGCCCCGGAGCGGGGCACTATCAAAACGCCTTGAGACTCATGTGTGGGGTTTAGTTGTGTGTGGCTTACGCCCCAAGCACCCGACGGTGCGCCCTAAACACGCCTAGCGCTCAACGCTCGGGACTCGCCCAGCAGCTCATATGAAAATCATGTGTTGAATTCACTAATTTGCACTGTTAACTTTCAAAATTCTTTAACAAATGAATGATTATAATTCTTTTTATCTATAGAAATATAAAAATTGTGAATAACTCAAATAACGAACCATATTATTATACATTTACTAATTGAGAACATTGTGAAGGTGAATATCATTTGAATATTTTTTCTAAAAATAGATAACTAAAATTTATATCTTTATTTGATAGATCTTCATGTCTTAGTTCTATGTCTCTCAAAAATTATCATACAATTTCTTATTTTAATGTTTAAAAATAATTTTATAGTTACTCATGAAGGAGTAATATTTTAAATTACATTCTTGATAAAATTAATTGTGTATTTACTTTTAAAGAGGTAAAATATGCAGTTTGATAATATTTTTTAAGAAATTATAATTTTTAATTATTTGAAAGTTAAGAGGTTAGAGTTAATGTATATTTCATAGTAACTTTAACAGCATTGTATTATTTGTACTTGTAAAACATGCTAAATATTTTATTTTATATGAGTTTTTTTAATTATTTTTAGTTTTATTGAACTTTTAATGCATCTTTTATATTTTATTGTGTTATAATGCTATATTATTAATTCATAAATTTAAAAAATTAAAGATTTATGGGGCTTACGGCTCATGTCTCAAGGCTTTCGCTTTGTCCCGTATTAAGTAAAATGCTCCGCCTTATACCCTTGCTTTTTGAAATACTGATTCTAATAGCACCCACTGAAACGAAAATAAAAATTTAACCTTTTTAGCTATAAATAACTAATTAGTTTATATTATTAATATTTTTTAAATTAATAAATTTTTATAATAAGTTACTTATAAATGAACTGATATATTTTTCATCCTTAAATCCATAGCAGCCCAAAAAGGAAGTAACCCGAAAACGCAATTTCCCCCTCGAAAACAACACCATTGCCATTCCCTTTCAAAAAACTACGACTCTGCCACTCCCTCAAAAACCCTCCATTTCCTTTTCTTCTCCCTCTCTCTCTAGGGTTTTTGCAGAATCCAAAGAGAAAAAGCATGGCAACATCATCTAGGGTTTTCGGAAGCTACTGCCGAACTCTAATGGCTGCTGCGAAGAGCTCCACCGCCGCAACTACACCTCCAGCTCCAGCTGCCGCTGCCACCGCAACTGGAAAAGGTCGTCATAAAGGCATACTTAAGCCGCTACCGGTTTCACCTGCTTTACGGAAATTTGTGGGTTCTTCAGAAATATCACGTACTGATGCTGTTAAGAAAGTCTGGGATTACATCAAAACCAATAACCTTCAGGTCTACTTTCTATTTCCTTATGTGTCACTTTTTTTTTAGTTGGACGTATAAGTTATTAATGGTAGAGTTGTTCTTTAAAATAGCTTCGTTTTGTAGAAATGTTAGAGAAATTTGCTATGAATATGTGCAATCTCCTTTTAGAATATAAATTATGTTTGATATATGTATATATGAGTTATGAATGGTACAGGGGAATACTTGGTTCTACGTTAAAATTGCTAACCTGAGGACTTGGTCTTTGCAAAAGAAATGAGGGATTTGGGAGTGGGTTTTTGCCTGGGGTAAGTCAAACTTGAGCTGAGTGAAGTATGGCTACATGGTGATTAGGCCAGCCATGTTATATTGGACTAGATGTTGGGCTTCTAAGGTCCAATGTATGAACAAAATGAATGTAATAAAATGCCAATGTTAAGCTAGAGTGTAGTCATGAAATATTAGACAAGATTATAAATAATTTGCTTGGAATTGATACGGTGGTAGTAGCTGCTGTTGTAGTATAAATAGTCATATGATGGTGCAGGTTGCAAGTTAGATGATAAAATGAATGAGGTTGTTATGCACGTTTTATAGGTGTGGCACTATGATGAGCTAAGGTGTTAAAAAGTGATTGTATAATTAAATGCATAGAGATTTTTTTTCTACATTTTTTTAATTGAACAAATTTTCACATGGATGATTTTGTTTCATTCTATGCTTCGGGAAGATGTATAATGACCTTGTACAGGTAGTATATGTGGTCGAATGGGAAATGGTAGTGGCTGCACCTAGCACGTCAGTTGCTATCTAGCTGTGTTCTAGTCCTTTAACTGGCTTTGTTCATTTAAAGATGGTCACTCCTATTCAACTCGATCCTGCAATAGATGGAATTTGCATTCGTGGAGTCTATTGTTCTGTGTGATTAGAAGGTCGTTGAAATGATTTGAAGCTGTGGAACATATTAAGGGGTAGTGTTAAATTTTTTCTATCTAGAAGACTGGCAGATAATGGGACAGATGCCCCTTCCAAAGTAGACTGCAAAAGAGTGAGGGAACCGGCAGCCTTTTAACATTTTGGCATTGAGGTTGTTTTTGTCTCTGCATTGAGTTAGGTTACTGATCGATATGTAATATCAAATGACCTATTCTCTCTGTTATTTTACTTTTTGCCCTATGAGGCTTCCTGCAAGCTGCACATAAAATAAGAGTTGAGCTCATCTTTGCTGGTGACGGTAGCTCTTACGTGATTAGTTGCTGGTACAGAATAGAATTTAGCACACTACATGATAATGAATAAGCTGGTTGGTTGTCCTTCTTCTGCTAGTTCAAATGTGATTGATATGATAATACATCAAGTATGACACTTTTTATATAGAGAAGAGGTAGGATGCCCATGGCATGGGTCCCAGCAATACTATGATGTCTGATTTAGTTGCCAAGTGTAGAATGATGCACGAGCTTTTGTTCTCAAATTACTTCAACACTTTGTATGACCAGCTAGGGCAGATTAAGCATGTTCAACAACATCTGTCAATGTTCAGACTTAAAAGTAGAACTTCCTTATGGATATACTTCTGAGATATTCCGTAAATTGTGTTTGATGGAAAAGCGAAACACAACGGAGCTGGGCATGATTGCCTACATTGCTCTTTTGCTTAGCCTGCTACTAGTTTCTTGCATTAGTTCCTCCATTTGAGATGAAATTGGTTGCAGAGAACAGCAACAATTGTTAGGGCAGAATAGAATATGCTTGTTCAAATAGCAACGTGGTGGTGTTTCGTTAAGATACAGTTTTGTAGTTAAATTTGAATGATCAACAATCACCAACACTTGGGGTGTCTGGATATGCTGTAACTGCGGCATACTATTGCACTGTGGCCTTAACACTCAGAGATCATTTGTAATCGTTGGCATTCCTGATTCAGCAGTTTGAGGCATAAATTTATTGCGAGTGTTGTTAATTAGTCATCGAGATTATATTCCGTCATTATGAACAGATGCTTCATCATTGATTCCCAAAATGAAATTATTACAGATTTTGGCCTTTCATATTAGTTTAGGACATTGCATATATTTCTGGTATGTGCTAGGAAAAGTTGCTTTCTTAGTTTGATAATTGTTAGCTGATCTGAGTTTATAATTCTTGTGTTCTGTGCCGTGTGCCGTTTTTGGTATTTTAATACTGATTTATATCAGCTCATGCTTAAACTAGTTGTGGAAATGTCTTAGGTCATATACCCCTTTATTTTTTGTTGACAATAGAATTTATAATCTGCAGAATCCTGCAAACAAGAAGGAGATAAATTGTGACGACAAGTTGAAGACCATATTTGCTGGCAAGGACAAGGTTGGGTTTCTAGAGATTGCAAAGCTGCTATCCAGTCATTTTCAAAAGGCTTCTTAAGTTTGTCACTTTTGCAGTTCCTGTAAACATTAGGGGCCTTCTTGATAGTAAACTTTGTACCTGAGTAGCTTCTCCTTTTATTTCTCTTCACTCTGGTTTTGAGATATGGTGCATAGATCTGAAATTGAAAGCTTCTCGGATTTCATGCTTGCTTTTCTCCTGGAAACTTTTGAATTTTGATGTTCAGATGCAATTGTCCTGGAAACTTTTGAATTTCGTTACCATTTGCTCTTTATTGTATTTTGTATTGAAGAATATTGCGACTCCAACTTGCTTGAAATTAAGGTGTAAAAGTAGTAGTAGTAGTAGTAGTAGTTGTTTATTTACCAAGTTCCCGGTAAATAAAGAACCATTGCTAACCAAATTTTGCATTAAATCAACTGGATTATCGGTTCAACTCTGAGATCTGTATAAACTACCCTGAGTACCTTAATCGGTATAGTATTTTGCAGTCTCTTAATAGTATGATAAAGTGATATTCCAATATTTTATTTTATAGTCCAAATGAAATGCCTATTAATTTGGTACAGATAATCTCTGTTTAAAGAGTTTTTTCTTCAAATCTTTTCTTTTGATATCAAAATAGCTACTCCCTCCGTTTAATTTATGTTTCATAGAAAGTATTTGGCACTTGTAGTGTTAAACATGTTACTTAATTGATTTATGTTCCAATATTCTTTTTATGAATATAATGTTTGGATACATTGTATCGTTTGCCATCGTTGTATGATATCACACACCAGCATTATGAAAAATAAACTTGTAATATTATAAAAAAAAATTATGATATGGTATATAAAAAGATAGGGTAAATGATACAATAAAATTATTTAATAATAATGAAGGATGAGATTGAGAGAAAAAGACAAGGTAACGACTTGACCATACCAAATCGGTCATTACATAAAGTGACACATTTCGTTGTGTTATACGTAACAACGGATTTAACGATACGATACAATTAAATTTAAGTAACAATCAAAATAAACATCGTATTTAAAGGAACAATACGATACAATACAATAGGTAACAACCATCCAAACAAACCGTAAAAGTTCCTTCTTAAAATAGAACAGACTAATAAGAAAATAGTTTCTTAAAAAACAAAACAAAATTGAATAACCAAATACTAAAGCTATTTATGAAAACATTTCTCAAGAAAAACTTTTCTGTTATATTCCTTCTGTTTAAGATTTTAAAATAAAACTTTTGAATTTGTCTTAAACTTATTACAGTTTATCATTCCTACCCGACATTTCTATTAAGGTTAGATGAAAATGTTGAAATTGTAACTGATCGAATATAAAAAAGATAGTTTGATGATAGATTGTAATTACGTATTTTAGTCGCTTATTACACTCTAATTTACTGCACTTTAATTGAGTTTGAGCTTTAATCGCTAGTATTTTGCACTAATTGTATGTTTTATGCCTTGTAGGAGTGATTACGAACTATGTAGATGTTATAAAATGAATTCAAGTGATTCGGAGCTTTGAATTCCGAGTAAAAGCTCAAGGAATTAAGTCTGGATCGTGTTCGGGAATCAACGTATGATAGGGCAATGAAACGAAGAATCGAGCAGGCATATTGCGCATTGTCTAGTAAACTATTCATAACTTTTCGCTCAGAACTCAGTTTGGGCTCCACAATATAGTTTTGGAAAGCTAATTCAAAGGGTTACAACTTTCATGTTTTATATGTTTTCAAATTCCCAACAGAACATGGTGAAATATGCGCGGCAAGTGCGCGGCCGCACACTGACCGCGCATATGGGGCAGAAACTGGCCAAAGTGCGCGGTCGATGCGCGGCCGCGCACGTGCTTCCGAGAAAAATCATCCAAGGTCAATTTTGTAATTTGAGAGGCGAATAACCTTGACCTATATGAAGCCCAGCTTGCCCCAAAAGAGGGTATCTCTGTTTTTTTAGAAGAACTTTGGAGGCAAGAACACAAAAGGAGCAAGACGGAGAATTCTCCTACGAGTTTTTCATCATCTTCTTCTTAATTCCATTGTTGGTTATGACTTTTTATATTGTAATATTGCATAGTAGTATGAGTAGCTAAACTCGTCATCTAGGGTTGATCGAACTAATTGTTGGATGAAGTCTTGATTACGTTTTGATATAATTGAGCCGTTTTTACTCTATAATTGTTCAACTATGTGTTTTTTGTGATTAATTGAAAAGGCCATTGATTAATCGTGTCTAGTCGTCTAGTGTTGCTTGAGAAAGAACACTTGATTAGATTATTGTTGAACAACGCCACTTTCGAGTAAGTTAAGAGATTAATTACTTGAATTTAAAAGCAGAATTAAAGATAACGAAGTTTTGGTGTGATATTTATGAGTTGTACAAATTGTCAACTAGAGTAGTTCGATAGAATGCTTCTAGTAAATTATCGTAATTGATCGAGAGATAAGTACCGTAAGCAAGAACTCATCATCTTTATAGAGTATTACGGCGAGATTATAGCTAACGTGTCAGGAATTAGTCCGACAATTGGGGAAATCAATAACCCTAGATTCTTTTACCCTTGAATTTAACTTCATTCTTGCTTATTGATAGTTTTTATTGTCATTTTTCCTTAGCTAAATAATTTATGTTAATTATCAAATAAATTTCTGAACTCTAAAAATGGTCTGAGCTTATCATTAGTGATACGGACAATTGTAGCTAAGCCTTAGTTCTCTGTGAGATTCGACTCCGGACTTGTAAACCGGATTATATTTGCAACGACCGCTTAGTCCTTTTTATAAGGCATAGTTGGGCGTGACCAATGTTATAGACAAAAAAGAAAAATAAAATATTTAACAATGTTCAAAAAATTATCTATATCTATACTATATTATGATAACACGAAAGCCCTTAGCGAAATGTCGTTCGCCTTTGTTACCCTTTAAAAATAAAGTTCACACTGGACAAAATAGTCATTTAAATATTTTTCTAATATGTAGGAGTAATTATTTAATTATTTTTCTAATAATTTAGGAATAGTCATTTAATTATTTTTCTAATATTTAGGAATAATTATTTTATTATTTTTTTAATATATATATATATATATATATGTAAAAATAATTATTTAATTATTTTTTAATATTTAAGAATAGTCATTTGATTATTTTTGTAATATTTAAGATTTTGATCAACACTAAATATGAATTGACAAGTATACTTAGGAACTACAAATTTGTTTCTCCATAGAATACCGTCTCTAAACTCTTGGAAATTGTCCATAAGTATGGACGGAAAAGAACGTAACATTCATTGTGCCTGTATTTACCAAAGCAAAATTTCTTCTACCTTTTATCATTCATTATTCATTTGTTCATTTATCAAATTATAACTCTTAGCCGAATTTCACATGCACGTAGAATTAGGAACATCAGTTAATTATTAGGAAAATAAAAAGTTCATATATTAAGTTGTATTATTTTACATGCAGAACAACACGTCTCGATACAGATTTTCTTCTTACAATATCAAATTTTAAATTACCTGTTACCATTAAATAAATTTTTATGGTTTGCACCATAAGTACTTTTACCGTGCAAGTATCATATTACCAGATTTACGAGTGATTTATACATTAACTTTATATTTAATTTGTTTGAAGAATCTATTATCAAAAACTTATCTTCTTTTATACCTTGGTGCTCTACATTACATCTTTCTATTTGCTAAAGAAGATGTTTTTTTCTTACGTGGTTTAACTTTGCTTGAGTACTATTGTCTATTTAATTTTGATTGCTATTTTTTGTGATTTGTTATTGTTATAAGGTGCACTTTTTTCTTAGAAATACTTAAAGATATGACTTTCTATGTTCGCGTTGTACACTTTTTGTACTATAAATTTAATGATTTAGTAATAATATAATTTGGAATAGTTGCGGAGGTCATGATGTGAAGCAATGCTCAAATAATTTTTTTCGATTATTCTATTTTATAAGGAGAATTTTTTTTATAAGATTTATGTATGCAATTTTACACTATTAGTAATTGTGTCCGCCTAGATAAGTGAATATGACTTAGACTGCAACATATAAACATGCATATTTTTTTTTTACGTATTATAGCAAAAGTACATTAACAATCTTGGCTGGTAAGAAAAAAATTAAGTACCACTTTTTGTTAAGTAATTTTTTACCACAAGTTATTAAATCATACTCTCATATTGAAAAATACATTTTTAAAGCTTTAGAGCGGATAATTAGGTAGTAGTACTATTTAAATAGACCTAAAGAATAATTTTAGAGCAAAATCTTTTCAAAAGATAAATATCAATTGAATATGTCAAAACAAATTCAACTAACATCAAATTTTTAAGTGTCATTTAGGAGCCATTTATTGAGAAAAGGAGAAAAAGCCTATTCAAAGGAATAATTAGGCAAGTGGTCAATGATAAGAAGTTTTGTTTCTTAAAATCCTTATGTTTGACATCATTTTTTTTCATAATCAATATTTATTATTTACAAGAGTTTATGCTTTTAAAATTTATTTTGTAACTCAATTATATAATTTAATATTATTTGTATGATTTTAAAAATGTATACTCATTGATACGAAAAACAATTTTTGCAGTTCACGTTCCTCAACAGCGTGTAATACGTTATGAAAAAAACGGCATATTTCCTCCACTAAAAAATGTTCTTAATCAGGGCCCACATATTCGGATCCACCCGACCCGATACCTTCTCTCACGTTTCCCAAACAGCTGAACACACCCCTATCTCTTTTTTTCATCAATGACTCCTCGATTCGATCTACGGTTTAGATTCTCCGACGTCATTCTCCGGTTACCGGCGTTCATTTTCCGGTCAAACCAGCCCATACTTATCGGTGAGGGTATTTCGGTCTTTTAAGCTTAAAATCATGCCAATCTCCGACGATGAGGATGAATCACTCGTTCAATTCCTTGAATCTGAAGTCCTCGCTTTCTCCGATCAGGTAAATTTATAATTTTTACATTTTCACATTTCGATTTGTTCCTCTGTTTTACGAATAGAAGGATTCATTTTACTCCCTGTCCTAATTTTTGTGATATTCCTTCCTTTTTACAAATAATTTAACTATAATTTTCCCATGTTATCCTTAATTTCACAAGTTTCAAAAGTATTAATCTTTGTCCTTCATCTGGATTTTGGATTCGCTATGCTCTGGGAATATTGGTGTTGATTTTATTTTATTATTGTTTTTTCAAAATCAGATAAAAGCTTCTACGGTACTTTGTGTTGATACTATCTGCAATGAATAAGATATAATCAAAGACGAGAAATTTTTGAGTCTAGATAAATTTCCTATTAATCATTTTCTCAATTTTTGCTGCTAGTACTTTAAGGTGGCGTTCTTCAGGAAAAAAGTTATTGAAATGTTGCAAAGTGTTTTCCTGTTGTGCAAGTTCCTAAAGAATTTCTTTTTTGGGCAAAGGATTTTAAAAAACCATTTTTTTTAATTGAAGTGGTTTGAACGCACTTTTCAGACAAAATTTATTTTTTCTCAAACACAAACCACACACAATCTTCAAAAAGAAAAAAAGTTACAACACATCTTTTAAACATTTTTTTATACATTTTTGTTCTGAATATTTATTTTTCAAAACATTGTTCCCAAAGTTGTCCAAACAGCTATGTGTCTGATCTTTTGCTTTAAGATATTACCTTTTGTTTCTTCTCTTGCCTCAGTGATGGATTATGGAATAGGGTCATTTTTTCGGATAGAAACAGCAAAACTCAAAAGGTTTTCATTTGCCCACAATTTTTCTACTCTCATTTCAGGAAAAAATGAATGTTCAGGAGAGCAGGAGAGTTATTTTGGTGTGGACTCGAATTGTTTTTTTTTTTTGAACTTTTATTGAACTAAAACATACATGTGTATAAACTAGATAAAAAAATACTACAAGTCAGACTCTTCTTATATTTAATTCCCCATCCATCCTAATTTATACGACAATTTTTTTTTTTGTTGACCCAAAATGTTTGACACCAATTCATTGCTATACAACTTTATGACTTTCAAGAATTCAATTCGTTAGACTATCCAAAGTTTAACTGTTTTTCCATCGAGCTGACTTTTCGACCACTACTTTGATATTTCTTCCTTTATCACTACCATAATTTACAAGTGAAATTAGTAAAATAAACTCCGTACTCAGTCAAATATCAGACAATAGGATGGTGGGAGTAATATTTAAAAAATGTTTGACAAAATATTGTTAATTTGTTACTGTAATAGTGCCATACAAAAAGGACAGAAAATTTTAGTATGATGCACATGTGCCGACATTAGATGGAGGAACTGTGTTCGATTTCAAGCGTCGTTCTCCAGTTGTTGTTTCTTTTCCTTTGTGATGGCGAGTTTGAGGGTGTCTTCATTTTCATTCCCTATTGTAAGTTCCATTGCAGTCTGTTTCGCATCATCTTAAAATCTGCATGTAGTTATTGATATCTCTGATTTTGTGCTACTGGCACGAATGGGAGCGTATGATGTATTTATGTATGGACTTGATTAAAATTTAGTAATCCGATTGATATGGTTCAGGATGAAGGGAAGCAACTGAAAGTTGAGGACAATAATGATAAGTTTGGCGGAGAGGAGCAAGTAACAGAGAAAATGAGAGATGTGGAGGATGAGGGGAAAGAGGAGGAGGAAAGTAGAGGAGCAAAGCGGATGAAATTAGAGGGAAAAGAGGGGGACAAAAAGGTAAAGACTTTGTTATCATCTCAATCTCTTGCATTGCCAATCGAAATTAAAGCTGATGGTGAATGTGCATCTTCACCTCCAAAGATGTGTGAGACTCATATGGGTACGTATGATGGTGCTGGTACCAACAGTGTAAGACGTGTTCCAAGGATGATAGAAACTGGTATTCTCAGCAAAATTCCTCCTGAGTTGCTCCATCACATTCTCAAGTTCCTTTCCTCAGAGGTATTCACTTTCTTGGCAGTGTTACTGTTTTGAGTTTGGTATAAACCTTTCTGCTTCTCATATTATATGCCAATACAAAAAGAGACTGAAAAAGAGAGGATAAATGGGAGCCATTTATGCTTTTGTATGCCCATGGTTATTTCCTATTGACAAAAAATGTCATTTTTATGGCGATGTGGCAGGATCTTGTTGCATGTTTGTTGGTCTGTAAGTTTCTAAATGGTGTTGCTTCTGATGAATCCTTATGGCGTCGGCTGTAAGTACAATGCTTCTTGTGTTTTTACCCTTTATCTCCTCCTTTTTCATAGCCTCTTCATTCATGCTGCATATGCTTATCTATAATCTATTTGTCCTTGTGTTATAGGTACATGTACTAGTATTCATTTTCTTTTTTTGAAAATGGTGGTGTCGGGATTAGCTTTTGCGTACCTCGACTATTCCATCAGGTATCTGCTAGCTCCTACCTGCACAGATACCAGGAGCACTGATACCGGATAACTCTTCCCATTAAGGCTTAGGCGGATGGGAAGAAATCACCTAGGACTTTTCTTTTGATGTGGGAACAACAAGTTTTCTTTGCCTAAAATAACGGCAGGGTCTTACATCCTTTGTCATGGGAGGAAAAATACATTTCATTTCTGGTGATAAGTCTTTTGAATTAATTGACATTAGTGGGGATTACGACAGATGGTTTGTTTTGATTAAGCGGGGGACAAGATTCACTAGCAGAATCAAGATCGATGAAGAGAACTTGCGCTGGGTTTGTGAAACATTACAGAAAGCCTCACGTGGTCAAGGCAACCTCTACCGGAGGTGGGGGAGGAAGATCCATTCCTACCTGTTCAGAGTTTATCAAAACTAAAATGTTTATGGCAGATATGTTAGAGTGGAAGCATGGTTGGGAGATAGAAGGTCTGCTATCATTATTCCAGAAATAGATTACAACAAGGGTTGGGGAGACATAGCAGGGAGGATTCTACAATTTCTGGGGAAGAGCATCAACATCAGATTTCAGAACTTTGCAGATGTGCAGAACAAGAAATATCTGGATGCAGCAAAAATAATTCAGTGGCCAACGCAGCAGACCGAGTCACAGGAGCAAACTAAGAATGACAGGGGTGACGGAAACAAAGATGATGAAAACTTCTTCTCCAAATGCTTGGTGGGAACATTCAACGACGCCTTTAATCTCAGCCCCAACACGGAAGTTATTAAAAAATGGTTCCTTTACTGGTGGAAGATTACCGCTGGACTTATTATTACACCATTAGGCCACAATAAATTTCTCTTTGAGTTCCTATCAAGGCTTGAAGCGGTGCGAATCATAGCTGGTGAGTGGTTCTGGAATGGCAGGCGTCTCACGCTTCAATGGTGGTCGCCGGAAAATGGTGCAGCTCCGACCAACAACAAATCTGAGCAAAAATGGATAAAGGCCTTTGGCATACCATTGCATGCATGGAACCCCAATATCTTTCGGTTTATTGGAGACAACTGCGGGGGCTTCATTGACACTGATGAAGACACGAAGCTTAGGTCACACCTTTTTTGGGCTAGAATTTGTATTAATTTTAAGGAAGGTGGTTTACCCAACAATTTGGTACTGGAAATTGGGAAGTTAAAGTACAAAATTACGATTTTGGATGACAATCTCGTAGAAATTGTCACTGATGACGGAATAGAGAGAGCTAGATGGGAGGTGAAGAAGACGAAGTCTAGTACAGTAGCTTCCTCGAGCCAAACAAAGGCTGCTGATCTCCAGCCTGTCAAACCTAAGCCTTTACATTTGGGTTTGAACCACTTTAATTCAAATAAAGTGGTCAAAACACCTGCTGACCCAGTCAACACCCCAGCCCACTCAGTGAAAGCCCAAAAGGGTAAAGAAAAGCAGCAGGTCTTGGGCCATAAATTGGATCAACTCTATTATTCTAAGGGCCCAAAAAACAAAGAAAGGAGAGCAAATAATAAATCAGTACGGAGGGCTGTTGGGCCAATCTCTGATCCTTGCCTCAACAAGTCTATTGGGCTCTTGATTGAAAACAGGTTCGACCCTATATCGGTGGATATACAAACAGCCTGTGCAGAACCCACTATAAGAACTCTAGCTCCACAAGCAACCACCTATGAGTTGACATCAGAGGCCGATGATGAAGCAGATCGTGCAACTAACATCCACAATCATGTACGCCCTTGGATACCGACATCAGTACCATCAATTATAAGCTCTTCAGAGGCAGATTTATCCCCTTCTTCTGAATTCCTCTCTCTCCATGGTATGGCATGTGGACAATTCGGGTTTGCAAGTGATTCAAAATCCTGCGGTTGTGGAAACATCAAGGTGGACAAAATCAGTTATGTCTAAAGCATGCAAAGCATTTGGGTTAAATGTTGCTGGATTGGAACATGAAATTTTTGACATCATACTGCGAATGGAGGAAAAAAGGCGTTTACAACTACAAAAGCAAAAATAAGAGGTGGATCCCAAAGAGAGAAGCAAAAAGAAGCAGACAATCGAGCTTAGAAGACTGAAGTGTGGACTTAATTATGAAAGTAGAAGCAAAGGGGACAGGGTCAGGTACTACAAAGCCTTTTCTAGATGAAAATCAAAATTCTTAGCTGGAATGTGCAGGGGTTAAATGATGGGAAAAAGAGAAGTACAATCAAGTCTCTAGTACAGAAATGGAAAGCTGATATAATATGTTTGCAAGAAACAAAAATTGAGGAGTGGCCAGTTTCTTTGGTCAGGCAGTTATGGGGTAGCCGTTGGGCAGAATGGGCTGTCCTGAACTCGGTTATAGTGGGGGGATTATTATGATTTGGGACAGAAGGAAGTGGAACGTCCTAGGCATTCAACATGGCACTTACACTTTAACTTGTATGCTAGAAAGCACACAAGAGGAGTTTAGATGGTGCTTCACAGGGGTCTATGGCCCCCATACAAACCCGGAAAGAAAAGAGCTTTGGTATGAACTCGCAGCGATTAGAGGCATATGGAATGAGAAATGGGTGATGGGGGGGGGGNTTTAGATGGTGCTTCACAGGGGTTTATGGCCCCCATACAAATCCGAAAAGAGAAGAGCTTTGGTATAAACTCGCAACGATTAGAGGCATCTGGAATGAAAAATGGGTGATAGGGGTGGATTTCAATGTATGTAGATACGAAAGTGAAAGATTCAATTGCATCAGGAGATCTAAAGCTATGAACTCTTTCTCTGCCATAATTCAAGACCTTGATATTATTGATCTTCCTCTTCAAGGGGCCTTCTATACTTGGTCCTGGGGTGAGATTTCACTACAAGCTTCTAGGATTGACAGATTTTTAGTCTCTAACGAGTGGAGTGGCAGCTTTGGGGCTATGAAGCAACTTGCTCTCCCAAGGGCAATTTCTGATCACAACCCATTGCTCTTAGAATGTGGCGATTGGGAAGCCAACCCCTCATACTTCAAGTTTGAGAATATGTGGCTCCAGGTGGAGGGGTTTTTAGATAAAGTTAAAGTTTGGTGGCAAAGTTATGGTGTTGGGGGTAGGCCAGACTTTATACTAATGCAAAAACTAAGATGTCTAAAGAAAGATATTTCTGACTGGAACAAAATGGAGTTTGGTAAGCTGGAAACAAAGAAAAATAAGGCTCTGGAGGAGCTGGCCTTGATGGAACAACAAACTGAAGGTAGATTGCAATCTCAGGCTGAAAAAGAAAAGATGATTAGGCTCAAAATGGAATTGTAGCAAGTAGCAGTTGAAGAAGAGATTTCTTGGAGGCAGAAATCTAGGTGCCTATGGCTTAAAGGAGACAGGAATACCAAATATTTCCAAAGAATGACTAACTCTCACAGAAGATCAAATAATATAGACAAACTAAAGGTTGGAGAAGAAATCACAGAGGACAAAGAGGTCATCAAAGAGGAAATCCTAAGATTCTATCAGGGGCTATACACAGAGAATGAGCAATGGAGACCTACTGCCAATTTTGATAATCTAGCATGCATCTCCACAGAGGAGAAAGATTGGTTGGAAAGGGTGTTCGAAGAAGAGGAAGTAATAGCAGCAATCAGGGCATGTGCACCAGACAAAGCCCCCGGCCCAGATGGTTACACTATGGCTTTTTTCCAGAAAGCTTGGGATATTCTAAAGCAGGACATCACGGGGGCTTTAAACCACTTTCATCAAAATTGTTATATGGTTAGATCTTGTAATGCCTCTTTCAAAGCATTGGTCCCTAAGAGGAAGAGTGCTATTGAGCTCAAAGATTTCAGGCCTATAAGCTTCATAAGCAGCATCTACAAGATAACAACAAAGTTATTAGCTGAGAGACTCAAATCAGTGATTGGGAAGCTCATTTCAGAGAATCAAAATGCCTTCATCAAACAAAGGCAAATTACTGATGCAACTTTGATTGCAAATGAGATGTTGGATGAAAGGCTAAAAAGTGGAATTCCAGGCATCCTATGCAAACTAGACATTGAGAAAGCATTTGACCAAGTCAATTGGTCATACATGTTTTCAATGTTAAGGAAAATGAGATTTGGTGGCAGATGGATCAGGTGGATAAAATATAGCTTGACCACAGTCAAGTATTCAATTCTCATCAACAGAAGTCCAGTCGGCTTCTTTTCACCTCAAAAAGGATTACGACAGGGTGATCCCTTGTCTCCTTTCTTGTTTATCCTAGCTATGGAGGGCCTTAGCAAGATGTTGGACAAAGCAAAGCAGCTGCAGTGGTTAGATGGCTTCAGTGTTGGGAGACCTCAAAGGAATGCAGTGTCAGTCTCACACCTGCTCTATGCGGATGACACATTAGTTTTTTGTGGAGCAGGAATATCTCAGGTTCAATATCTTAATCTAACTCTGCTCATATTTGAAGCTATCTCTGGACTTCATATCAACATGGCAAAAACCTGTTAATGAAGTTCCTGACTTGGGAGATCTAGCTGATATTCTTTGTTGTGGTACTGGTTCCTTCCCCGCAACATACTTTGGCCTTCCATTGGGAGCTAAGTACAAGTCTACTGCAGTGTGGAATGGTGTGATAGAGAAGGCGGAGAAGAGATTGGCAACATGGCAACTGCAACATCTATCAATGGGAGGCAGGGTAACCTTGATTAGTAGTGTAATGGACAACATACCAACCTATTACATGTCACTATATCCTATGCCCAGCAAAGTGATCAAACAATCGAACAAACTTAGAAGGAATTTTCTCTGGAAAGGGAACAATGAAGGTCACAAGTTTCACCCGGTCAAATGGGCCAAAGTAACTCAACCAAAGGACCTTGGTGGACTTGGAATAAAAGACTTGGCAAAACACAACAAGAGTATGCTAATGAAATGGCTTGAGAGATTCGGGGAGGAAGACGCCAGCCTATGGAAGAAGGTGGTGACTGCTAAACATGAACTACAAAATCTCTGGTGTACTAAACTCAGCAGGTCTCCTCATGGTGTTGGCCCATGGAAACACATCAGTAGCCTTTGGGAGGATTTTTCACAGAATATTTCATTCAAGGTGGGTAATGGTTTACATGTTAGATTCTGGAAAGATATCTGGTTGGACAGTCTCCCACTGGAAGAGAGCTTTCCACTACTGTTTCAGATTGCTAGTGATCCCAACTCTACAATAAGTCAATACAGATCAGGAAACTCACAAGTCCATCTTTTCAGAAGGAATATGCATGACTGGGAGTTAGGTAGTTTGTTTACATTGCTTGGTAGACTGGGAACCTTCACTATGAATGAGCAGATCCCTGACAGAATCAGATGGGTTGGTTGTGACTCAGGTCCATATTCAATGAAGATGGGCTACAAACGCATATGTGAGCATAATGAAAACATTGACTCATGGCCATGGAAGCTCATCTGGAAGACAAAGCTTCCAACAAAGGTTATCTGCTTTACTTGGACTGCACTCAAAGAAGCCTGCCTAACTCAAGACAATCTCTGCAAAAGGAGCTTTCAGCTGGTAAATAGATGCTACCTATGTCAGCAAAGTTCTGAGTTAATCAACCACATATTCTTACATTGTCCAGTGGCAACAGATATGTGGTGTATGTTTCTTTCTATCCTGGGAATAAGCTGGACACAACCACAGGGCATCAGGGAAGCAGTGGAAGGTTGGAGCAGCTGGAAAGTTGAAAGGGCCATCAAGAAAGTCTGGAAGATGATCCCAGCATGCATTTTTTGGGCATTTGGCAAGAAAGGAATCGCAGATGCTTTGATGGCATTTCATCTTCTATACACGCTATCAAAGCCAATTGCCTTGTGCAACTATTTAGTTGGAGTTCTCTAACACCTATAAATAATGTAATTCCTCTTCTAGATTTCATTGGATCTCTGAGTCTAGCTTAACTCAGTTATATTCTTACTTTTGTTTTTGAGTTAGCTCCCTAAGCAGATTAAGTCTTTGTAATGGAACTAACTCAATTCCTTCTTGTAACTTTGCATCTTCTGGATGCCTGCAATGAAGAATCTTATTTCATCAAAAAAGAAATCACCTAGTATTTTTTTTGTCTCTATTGGGAGTTGAACCCTGGTCAAGGTTTGCACCCACTTCAGTGACTACTATGCCATACCCTTGGGTGCTTATATTCATACTGAGTCATTATTAACTTGATTTCTAATTTCTTGTTTCCCTTTCATCTATTTGGATTGAGTCTTATACCTTTTCCATATCCTGAGTACTCATGCATTCAAATTATCACTTTTGACTACCTTCGTGTTGACCCTTCTTATTCTTTTACTTATTCATACTTTGGTAAAAATTGTATCTTCAGAATATGTATTTCATCCATTTGAGATTGGCGTTTCTTGATTGATGAAATGTTGATACAGGTATTGCTTGCGATGGGGTCTGGTGCTCCCAACAAAAAAGCCACGGGAGTGTGCTTGGAAGAAGCTTTACATCAAGGTATCTTAGATTCAAATATGAACTTGTCATCGACCAATTACTTCAGCTAACCTAATTCTTTTTTACCTCTAGCTCGCAAATTATACTCTCTACATTAGTGTTGAATTGCAAGCTCAAACCTTGTAGTAACTTTTTAGTAATGTAGATCCAAATGTCAAACTAAAGTTGAATGTTTGGGTGGTATTAGAGTATGGTTTTGGTTTAGTTTAAAATGATTGGTTTTGGGAACGTATTTACGAACTTTTTCAGGAAATCAAATAATGTGTCCGAAAAGGCTTTAAAATGTTCAGCCTTATTTGGTTTTGAAAATTAATACAATTTATGCCAAACCAAATGTGGTTTCCAGAAACAGAAATTGACTATTCAGTTTTCCCAAACCAAATTATTGCTGTTTCCAAACGCAATCGATATCCTAACTTAACTGCACAATTGATTTTAGAAAATGTTACCCAAATACGTAAACCAATTGTAAGAAAACTTAAGCCGAACCAAATCGAAATGCCAAAGTGGGTCAACATTAGGCTGAGTAACATATGCTAGCTCGTTGTAAAATTTTTAAGTAAATATGATATTCCTTGTGGATTGAGAAGATTTCAGATTTGGGCACTAAAAATATTATATTACGATAAAAGAAAAACCACATCGTTAAATTAGGAAAAGGACAAATCTATTTTCTCATTTCTGTCATCAAGAACGACCTGATTTAACAAAAAAAATTGAGCATAGAAAACATTCATGATTTATCCTATCCAGAAAAAGGGAGATTGGCCTTCAAAGTGCAATGGAGAAAGCAAACTGCAAAGTGATTTATTAATGGGATATTGAAGGAAATGGAGAGAGCAAACTGCAAAGTGGGGAGATTGGCCTCTTGGGATGCTTCTTTAGTTGTGAATTGATGTATGCATCTTGTAGATTAAATTTACTTTAGGTAAATTGAAATGCATTCTCTGCAGCGTGATGCAGACGACATGGTGGAGTTTGTCAGGAATTGCCCGACGGAATTCAAGGAGTATTACATCCAAATGCAGACTGCTAAAAGAAGCCAAGCTCCTCTTCTTTCTCAGGTGAGTAGCGTTTTCTGTATTTGAAGCGTTTAGTTGCTTCATCGGGATCTGGTATGATCACAAATAAATTTCATCTTGAATTCATTGACCGGATTTATGGGATAAAGCCCTCCTTTGAGGTATCTCCATAAATCACATCGAGTGGATGCATTTTATTCTTTTCTATTTTAACTTCTTTTTGGGGGGTAGGGTGATTCAGGAGTGTAAGGGAAGGGCGTTGTAAGAATTGGACCTTGCATCTCTGATATTTAGATATGCGGTTTTATAAGCATTTTCATTTTTGTGAAAACTTCCTGAAATTCAATTTTTTTGGGCTTTCTTGAAACCTTGTTTGGATGGAGTTTTTTCCTTCATGCATTAACCATTCTCTTACAAATATGTAAAACAGAAAACAGAAAACAGAAATTGAAATTAAAAAAACAGAAAGAGATTCGCGGGAATAGGACCTAAAACTATCTCAAAGTGAAAAACTTACCGGATTAGATGACAAAATGTAAATACAGAAGGGAAAGGAGTCAAGGTTATTCTGCATGAGTAATTAAAAAACGTTATTCCCTGATGCACCAAGCAAGCACGGTCCATTGCGAAATACACCAAACTTCAAAAGCCTAGCACATGCAACAACAACAACAACATAATACCCGGTATTATCCCACACCGTGGGGTCTGGAGAGGGTAGTGTGTGCGCAGACCTTACCCCTACCTTGTGAGGATAGAGGGACTGTTTCCAATAGACCCTCGGCTCAGGAAAGCATAACACCACATTAATGAAAAAATACACAAGAAGGGACAATACGAAAAAGTCATATAAAAGCAGAATAGAAACAACAAGACAGTAAGGTGATCAACAATGAAAGAAAACAACAGCTAGTAATAAAAACCTACTACCAATAGAAAGCGAGACTGCATGCCAATACTACTGTTATGAACACTCTAGACTATCTACTCTACTATCCTAATCCTCGACTTCCATACCTTCCTATCAAGGGTCATGTCCTCGTTCAGCTGAAGTTGAGCCATGTCTTGCCTAATCACCTCTCCCCACCTCTTCTTTGGCCTACCCATACCTCTCCATAGGCCCTCCAATGTCAACCTCTCACACCTCCTCACCAGGGCGTCTGTGCTACTCCTCTTCACATGACCAAACTAACTAAGCCGCGCTTCCCGCATCTTGTCCTCAATAGGGGCCACACCCACCTTGTCGCGAATAACCGCATTTCTGATCCTATCTAACCTGGTGTGCCCGCACATCCATCTCAACATCCTCATCTCAGATCCTCTCCTCCCCCCCTAACCTCCTCCACTTTCCTTTTTGAATACATATTTTCCACTCAAGTTGTACTTACCTCCCTTCTCGTGATTAATTAGGTGATTAGCCAGCTGAGAAGTAGTTTGTGCTATCTCTATTAGTTGAGAAACTCCATATAGAAATTGAGTGAATGCAGAGGATTGTCTTTGTTTGTAGCAGTAGCTTTGATGCACCACTTGGTGCCTTCCGTGTTTCTTTCTTCTCGTACCTCTAGTCTTATGTTACTACTTGCTGTTGTCTTTTGTTTCGGCTTATTGTATTACCTATTGCTAGTTTTGTATTTTTGCTTCGGTTGTCAGATCGGTTTGCTTGTTATTGCCCCTCCCCTCTCTCCTTCCTGAGCCGAGGGTTTATCGAAAACAGCGTCTCTGACTTTTTAAAAGCAGGGGTAAGATCTGCGTACACTCTACCCTCCCCAGACCCCACTTGTGGGACTACACTGAATATGCTGTTGTTGTTGCTGCAGGGGATTGAGATTCAATAGTGTGTCTTTTCCTAGAAATGTAAAATTTGCAGGTAAAAGTTTACCTGAATAAAACTTGAAGGAAAAGAGAGAAAAATATGAGACAAAGAAAAGAGCTTCTCATAGAAGGGAATTTGGAGATGATGTAGAGAATAGTTGGAAGGTAGAAAGGAGCAAGCTTTTTAAGGATAAAAAGGAGAATGAAGAGACAGTTAAGGGAGAATAGAGATAGAAAACAGGATTACTCTATCTACCATAAGATCATTTACTTATCTCCAGGTTTTTTATGAAAATGAATACTAAACCAAAAATACTGACCCAACCTAAGTCCCCCTTAATTTGCAATTAGGTGCATACGGCAAGAATCTTCTATGGTGTTCATCTTTTCTTATTGCTTTAATGCACAGATAAATGATGATCGTATAATTCTCGATAAGACCGTTGCTGATCAAGTCTATATTTGGAAGAAAAGCAAAGGCCTAGGTGATAATGTGGTCAATGATCATGCGTGTTCTGGGAAGACATGCACTTACCATCAAATTGGGGATGTATTTGTCTGTGAGAAAACTGGAAATGTTCATGGTAAGAAAATGTTTGCAACAGTCCAAATCAGTCATTTGATAGGTAGAAAGATGTGATCCCCGTGGGTCATTGGTTTGTGCTTATTGGTTTTCTCTTGTGTATGTGGGCACAGTTTGTGATGACACATGCAGGGAAGTTGTACTGGATCCAATAAATGGTCTGCTTGTGTGCACTATTTCAGGATACTGTTTGGACACGATGTTGTTACCAGATGAAACAGAACCAGATGTGGTAAGAACCTACTTGTAGCTTATAGCGTTTCTGGAATTCAATATTTCTGGGTAAATGTGCACAGTCAAGTACAGAGGAAAATTTTATGTGCATCAACTTTTGAAATTCTATTTTCTGAAAATAAGTAGACAATGAGAATAGTGATATGCTAAAGTTCACTTGTTTCTGTTGGTTCTTTTTAGATACAAATTATTCCATTATGACAAAGATGGTTGTTCTAGCCTTCTAGGTGATAAAGTATGCTATTCTTAAGAAAAAAATGTTACAATTCTAAAATGAAAATCATGTCTATATGTAAATGAATGGTATACTTTTTGCACCTAATATTAGTGGTCTTTTACCCTTTAGATTTAACTCTTGTAGGAGTGATATCACCGTCCGTCCAAGAGTGTCTTATTTATCATTTGTGGCAGCTATATTTCTGTAATGTCTTAGTGTACACATTGCTTGTTCTTAGCTGTTTTTAATGTTTGAGGATCTAATACATCCTTCTGTATATTTTAGGTCAAAATGTATGTATGTGAGGATTGGATTACACCTGATGCTTGAATAAATTAGCCTAGAAAAATTTGACAGTAGTAGCAGCATCTCCCTACTTATGCTATATTTTGTTTCCATGTAACACAACTTTTAAGATATTAAAGTATAATGTTTAAATGCTTGTTTCTATAATATATAAATCATTATAGTGAACTTTAGCTAATTCTCTCTATGTTTGTTGAAATATAGGAGCAGCAACAAGCTGGTGCGGCGGACGAACTAGAACCGTTCATGGGCTCGGGTCGTTTTGGTATGTATAGTCCTGTCTTCTAGTGTATTTATCACTCAACTCCTTTTATTCACCTATTTTTGTTTTCTGCTTATACTGCTTCAGCTCGAGCTTATGAACTGGGGTATAACTGTGATGATGAGAAGGAACTGGAAGCTGCTTTGCTCTTTTGCTGATTCAACTGTTTATTACCGTTGAAGAGTGAGGTGGGTTGGTAAGGATCTCTCCAATTTTAACTGAAGGTTTCAGAATTCAAAATTCTGGAAATAAGGAACTTCTTGGTAGAGAGCACACCTTAACCCTGATGTTTAAGAAAAGGAAAAAGCTATCCATCTATAGCTGGAGCTTCGGCATGTCCAGAAATGGAATTACTATAGTTTTGTTTAACCTTGTGATTGTAAATTCCATACTTTTAGTATCATTTAGTGTAGATTGCTTAATTTAAGTTAAATTCATAAGGCTTATAATAGTTTTGCACTTACAATTATCCTGCATGCTGGGTGTTGTTTTTTCTCTGTTGACCGATCATTTCTCTATGTATGATTTTGCCGAGTTCCTGTAAATAGCTGCAGTGAAATTTCAGGTTATCAATAGATTGATGCTAGAGCAGTAACTGCAGGACAGAAAATAAGGACCTGCAATGCGGTGGTCGCATCAATTACAACTTCTTGGTTAATGAAGTGGGTGGAAAATCATGAGGTCTCATGTTCTAATCTTAGCGGAGGCAAAAATACTAGGTGATTTCTTTCCATCTGCTCAACCTTTGGTGGGAAGATTTATCGGGTACTTGTGCTAGTGAGAGGTTGCAGGTACCCGGTTGAATAAGTGAGGAACGAGGAAGCTGGCCCGAACAACACCTTTATAAATTTTTATTGAAATAAAGAAATAAAAACTTGGTTATAGTTTCACCTTTCTTCTCTGGATGGTGTTAGGTTTGGTAACAGGCAGAACAGGGTCTGAAGGTGTTGAGAAGTCTTTAGGTTCTCTCCTTTTTGGAGAGTTATTTTTTTTATTTCAATAAATCATGATATAGAACCGTTCATTGCTGGAGAAAGTTAACGACAATTGTCAAGCAAAGAATGCCTACATAAGGTAAAGAAATCAAATATGAGATAAACGTTTAAACTACATTCTTAGTACCGTTCACTCACCTTATTTTACCCTTAATAGTCCAGTTTAAAAGCAATAAAATGCGTCCATTTTCTGCAATACTTGTTAAGCTTAATGCTCAAGACTTTGAATAAGATGCTGGAGTGTTCACAAGTTCAATTGTGTGTATGTCAAGGCATATTGGCGTATTTTTCTACTCAAGGGCGTTGCCTAATGGTCAATGAAATGGAAAAGTCTTCGGGAGATTAGGGTTCAAACTCAAAATGAAAAAAAATTATTGTGATTTCTCCCCATCTAAGTTTTGATGGGTAGAATTACTTCGATACCTTTGCTGGCGGAGGCTCGCAAGTATCCATTAGATTAGTCGTAGCGCATATAAGCTGTCTTGAACACCCCTTTTCTTTTATAAATACATGTTTTTCTACTGATTGCACAATTTTTATTAAACGAGTCTTGTTTGGGTCGCGTTTTCTGTACTTGGTTCGCTCGAGCCAACTAAACATGGAAGATTGGTATCCATCCCTAAACACAGTGCATGGATCTGCAAAGGTTAATAAGAGCGAATTTCGTAGGTTACTGAAATCCCAATATCTTATTTTTGGCTCGAATAACTTATACACATGGGAATTTTTATATAAAATGTAAATATATAGTAAATCACAATTATTCTGAACTAATTGACTCTAAATTTTGGATTCGTATCTAGAAAATATAGTGCCACTATAACATCTAGATATCTAGTCATAGAAAATTCAAGCGTGGAAAACA
This sequence comes from Nicotiana otophora, assembly GCA_000715115.1. Taxonomy (NCBI): domain Eukaryota; kingdom Viridiplantae; phylum Streptophyta; class Magnoliopsida; order Solanales; family Solanaceae; genus Nicotiana; species Nicotiana otophora. Next base: position 33,582 of record AWOL01S0143261.1, read on the forward strand.
AGCACGAAACAATTTGGCACTTGGCAAAAAGCTTTTCAATTTCTATATATAGATTTTCCTGACTTTGCAAGTTTGCAGTTTACACTAGTGGATATATAGGGTGACACTTGGAAAAAATACAGAGTAAGCATCAAATTGTAACAATAAGTGAAGTCCTAAAACTACCATAACACCAAATTCACATTGTGTTTACTAAGTCGAATTGTGACAATAGATCGACATTGCTTAAATAGAATCTTGTGTATGGTACTAATGAACTTCTTCTCTTTGTTTCGTAAGATCTATACTTGATTTGCAGATGATGGTACGTGTTTCTTGAAAATTGACGATAAACAGTTGGGTTATGTACTCACATTTCGATCTATTAATTTAATTTTTATATTCTTAGCATTAAGCTCATCATATTTTTAAAGTTATGTGTTCATATATATTATTTATTGCAATTTTGGAGATTTCGCATCGAAAGTTATGAGTTCAAATGAACCTGATACGATAAAAGAGACCGAACGAAAACAGTAAGACATCTTTTCCGTAGATGTTTACTTTATGATTCACAAGGAGAAAAAGTCAATATGGAATTATTGAGAAAAAGAAGAAAACAAGGCAAGAAAATAGTACATATAACAAGACAGCAAATGTCAACTGCTACGAAAATGGTTGACCTCAAATACTATCCGAAAAATATTTGAAATCATGTGAATGTTGAATAAACCAACGTTGCTAACTTTCGGACAAAAAGAGAAATATGTTGGTGATTTTATCAAATCTTAAAATAATCAAGAAAAAGAAAAAAAAGAATAAATTTTGGGTACTTATATTAATCTCCCTGTTCACAATTTAAATAAATTGGATGAATGATTTAAGACAAATACATGACTTAATTCGGCCAAATCCATACCCGAAACTCTAGCTACACCTCTCGTTTTCTAGATAAGGCAATCAAATATCGACATGATATCATATATTCATAAATAAAATTATAATTCTTAACAGTTAGTTAAATATTTATATAAAATTTGAAAAACTTAGAAATTCTAGTTCTAGAGATAAAAATTGAACACCTCAAATAGTAATCACGTCATATATGGTCTAAGTAACGCGTGGAATCAAAGAGACTATATATACTCATGCATATAATCCACTCGTTATTTTCTTCCTTCATAAAATACACACTACGTATTTGCATTATCACAAGGAAATCTGTAAGTACGTATTTGCGAAATCAAGATATTTCCAAAGCTCGTCTTTTTTGTTTTTCATAGAAAGAGAGAAAAAATGTTCTAGCTTTTGTGATAGGAAAATTTTCAGAGATTTGTTGGTTTTTTGCCAAGTGTCAAATCGCAGCTTTCGTTTCATTGACACTTTTAAAATTTAGGAATTTTATATATTCTGTGATCACTAATTAAATTTCACTAAGAGTTGAGGGATCTTCTGGTTTTGAATATGACATACCTTGAGAATAATTGATATGTTCATTTGGCTTGTTATATTTTTTGCCCTATTTACTTGCTCAAACATATAACATATGTTCCTATGTACAATTTCATGCTCTCTTTTTCGCTTGTGTGTTGGCCAACATACTGTTTGAATTGCAAGTGCAATTTTTTTTCTGACTTAATGTAGTATTCGAAATCCACTAACCCGACTATCTCTTTAGTGGAGCGTGACAATAAGAAATGTGTTACCCTCATAGTGTGCAAGTGCAAAAATTCGATTTCATGTGATCCTTCTATTTTTTTTTTTTTTTTTTTTTTTTTTTTTCTCTTTGTGACATTTTTAGGTACTCGAGAATGGGAGGTGGGAAGGATAAACATGCGCAGTATCCTCCCGGAGGACAGTATCCTCCAGGAGGACAATATCCCCCCGGAGGGCAATATCCTCCGGGACAGTATCCTCCAGCACCCGGAGCTTACCCTCCACAACCTGGGGCTTACCCTCCTCAACAAGGATATCCACCACAAGGTTATCCTCCTGCACAAGGATATCCACCGGCAGGACATCCTCCACAAGGGTATCCGCCAGCAGGTTACCCCGGTCAACCTCCTCCACACCATACCGGTATCATTGCTTATTTACTTTACATGTGTCTTGAGAAGTAATATGAACATCACAACAAAAATCGTTAAAATATTTATTGCTCCTATAACTTAAAATAAGTAGTTGCGCAACACTTATAATATAGGAGTTAGATAGAATATAAATAACGATGTACAAATAAAAATCAATTCCAAGGAAATTAAATATATCAAGATAGGACTATATATTGCATTTGGTTGTTTTGCAAGATCTTTCCCCCTCCCTAGTCTTTCTCTATATCACTTTATCTAATGTTTAAAATGTTAAAAGTAAACTTACTCTGGAACCATGTTGAGTCTTTGGTACCATTAATCACTTAATTGAAAAGTTTAAACTGTTAGAGATAGGCGGAACTTTTATTATTTAGTTATCACACTAGCAATAGTGAGAAGTATCATAATTCATAAGCCAAAGATTTAATACTTCAGAAGACAAATTCTGTTAATATAATCAGAAATGAGGATTGCATCTCAATAGTACTATATATTGAGATACTTGTTATATTCGGGGTATCAGTGGCTGATGCAGATCGTCGGTAATGATTTCAGTCAAATCCAATATTTTCAATGAGATTTATATGTGAAAACCTACTTAAATTACAATAGATATTAGATTTGAATCCATAATTTTAAAAGTACAATAAATTTAGTACTACAAATATTAAACGACGTCGAACCCATCAAGCTTAAATTCTGAATTCGTCTATGCAGGGCACGGAATGATGGCCGGAGTTGCAGCTGCCGGAGCTGCAGCCTATGGTGCTCATCACATGGGACACGGCGGAGGCCATTACCCTGCACCTGGTACTGCTCATTATGGACATTATGATCATGGAAAACATGGCAAGTTTAAGCATGGAAAGGCACAAGGGAAATACAGACATGGCAAATTTGGCAAGAATCATGGTGGCAAATTCAAGAAGTGGAAGTAAACTAACTAGTCATAGTACTTCAAATGACTTCATATTCTGCTCGCTTCTACTCTTTTCTACTTAAATAAGACGCAGTATAGGTCGTACTCGCCAATAGGCATTAGAAGTGATTTTTCTTTTAATTGTTGTTATATTTTTTATTTAAAGGGGTGTCTTGACGCAACTATAATAGTTGTCCTAGTGTGACCCGAAGGTCAGTAGTAAAAATAACCTTTTTCAAAATACAATGAAAATTCAGTCCGGTCTTTTCCTTGAATCGCGCATAATGAGAGTTTAGTACATTTCACTGTCTTTATTTAATTTCCAAATTTTAATTTTTTTCAGCATAAATAGTATTAATTTAAACTTTTTTCCTTTTTTTCCAATAAAAGTGAGCGACCATTTTTCTATAAAGAAAGTTTTAATAAGGAAGTGCCCTTAGCTTTTTTAATACTAACAAAATCAGATTACTGTCATATTAACTTGTTAGTGTAGCATTATATTACTCTTTCCTTTTCTTTATGACTGAAAAATCCAAATTAAACTCAATACTTACATATCAAATCTGCTTATCATCTTATAAGGTGAGGAACCAACCTCATTTTCACTCTCATACTAAAGTCTCTCAAAATGGCTTATTACCCTTACACCAAAACTATACTATCTATAATTATTTTATTATTCAACCTTATGCAGATCACAAATGCTTTCAATTTAACTCCAAAAATTACCCTTCGTTTTATAAATGGTCTCCCTCAAAATACTCCTTTACTCAAAATTCATTGTCAATCTGGAGATGATGATCTTGGAGTTCTTACACTAAAAGTTGGTGACAAATTTGATTTCTCATTTCATATGAATTTAATTGGGACTACTCTTTACCATTGTAGCTTTTCTTGGGGTTTAAAGTTTAATGATTTTGATGTTTTTAGACCACATAAGAGCTATTGTGGAGGTAAGATTTTCAAGAATATCTATTACACTTGGTTGATGAAAAATTCTGGTATTTATTTGGCTCTTGGTCCTAATCCTTCACCTAATGACTTCAAATTTCTCTATCCGTGGTTGCAAACAAAGATGGGATGTATTACATTTCTTTGTTAACTTTGAAATATAATGTCTTAATATATGAGAAGTACTTTATAGTATATAGTCAGATCTTTTTATAATAGTCATCCTCTATAACACCACTTTGCTACAACGGCCAAGTTTTCTTTGGAACCACCTTTTCATGTTACGTTATAATATATGTTCTCTATAACAATACTTCACTATAGTTGCCAAAATTTTTCGTAACAAACGATGCTGTTATAGAGAAGTCTGACTGTAATATACAGTCAGACCTCTCACCTCTCTATAACAGACATCCTCTATAACAACACTTCGCTATAACACAAGTTGTTTTAAAAATCAAAATTTTATGTTATGTTATAATATATGTTTTCTATAACAATATTTCACTATAGCAACCAAAAAAGTGATACAAATTTTAATTGATAAAATTATGTGATTATAATAAACCTTTTAGCTTGATATGCAAGTGTCAAATGCTTAATGACTTAAACTCTTCTACAGTATATAGTTCAATCTCGGTCAATTATCTGTAGATTGTGAATATCTAGGTGTTAAATTGAGATTAGATTAGCATCTTTGACGGATATGCAATTGAAACTTCAGTTTGGCATTAGCAGAGTGAATTGTCTAGATTTCATTGTTTGAAAGTAGTGTTACAATTTTTTGGTTTTTATAGTTTGGGAAAATACTTTTAGAGGTCGATAAACTATTCATAGTCCCAACAACTGGGCCTTCTTGTCCTTTCAAAAGATCATTTTGTTTTTGGAGAATTGTAGTGTTCGGCCAAAAAAAATGTACATTTGAGCAACCGTAGAAGTGGTTTTTTTTATTGTGGAGAAAAAGTTAAATTTTTTTACTTTTCTCGAAAAGCTAAAAACACTTGTCAAATGAATTAACTAAACACAAACTTTTGCTCTTTAAAAGTATTTCTCAAAAGCTATTTAGCAAATACGTTTCTCAAAATAAACAGTTTTTAAAGTAGGCCAAACCGGTCTCATAATTGGTACTAGTATTTTGTTTCAAACCATAGTGAGGTTTTTAAGGCCAATGTTAGATTTTTATCTACCTAGCAAATGTGATCCATTTTTCCACCAATGTGTTATTTCATACCTAAATAGAGATAAAGAAACTAAGTCCCTGGCCCTCCATAAATATTTGTTGCAAATAAACTCTTGTATATAAAAATGATAATCCTAATTCAAAATTCATCCACATTTATACTTAAATACACCACAAAATAGCTCCCGTTTGATCATAAAATTTGGGAGTTTTTTTGTTAAATTTTATTTTCAAGTATCTGTTTGTTTATAGATTTCAACCATTTTTTGGCAGATTTTGAAAACAAAATTTTCAAACCCCAAAAACAGCTGTAGAATAGTTTTTGAAGTTTTCTACTCACAAAATTTCAAACTCTTTTCAAGTAAAATGCATGTCCAAACACAATTTCAACTTTCAAAAATTATTTTTCATCTCATCTTCAAAAACTCATTTTTTTAAGCTTTAATCAAATGTATGTCCAAACGCTAGCTAAGTGTTCATTTCACAGTGTTCTCATTCCCCGTCTCTTTATATTATAATAAAGAAATTAAATGTTGAAAAATAATATTGGATCGGGTCCACCCGTAAGCATGCTAGAAAGCCCAAATAGAAACTCGGAGAGACAGACTGCGAGGGGACTCTTTCATATCTGCTAATATGCCCATTCATTAATCTCCACCTGAAGTGTAATGTTAAATATATAAACACAATTATGGATGTTAAAAAAGATACCTTTCCATTATACAATAAGGTTTATGAAAAAAAACTCTTGGCTCTCTGAGGGCATATTTAGCCTATGGAAACCAAGGGATTTTTTCCCTTTATAATAATTCCTATTGATCGGTAACTCAAGCCGCAGTTATTGCAGATGTGCTTCTACATAGTGAAATTCGTAAATCTCCTGTTTTATTTTTAATTTTCAAGTAAGAAATGTAAATCTAAACCGGAGTCAATTGTAACACCTCTTCATTCTTCGTCCTAGGGAGTCAAATTACCCAATGACTTTGAAGAAGGGAATTTTACCGTACTACATTTGAAACTTTTTTATCCTTCCTAATCAAGTTTTAACTTAATTATATGGGCATATGCAATTTACCAATTATATACAAATTAGTATCAATGAGTATACCTTTATATTAAAAATTGAATAGGGAATCAGTATTTCCCCATCCCTGCTCTCTCTCTCTCTCTCTCTCCCCGTCTCTATCTGTTTTGTTTTTTCCAATTTTAACTTAGCAATTTCCTTTCATATTGCACAATTGGTGTTCGAATTGAAATTGTCAATCAATAGATTTTGAAAGTGTTTGATTCTCCACCATTGACATCCACTAAAAAGCTTCAAAGCTCTGAATTTGAATTTGGATTTTCAAAAACTACTGTTTGTTTGGATTGGGTGTTATTGCAAACAATTGTGAATATTCATTGGAATTTATATTATGTTGATATGTATCAAATTTGTATTGAGAGAAAAAATTTTCGTTGAACTGAAAAACTTGAATATTGATGGGAACTAAATGATTTGGATGGAGAAATTTCGAGTTCCACATTAAAAATATTATCGTCGAGTTTCTATTCCTGGTGTTGCTAGTGCTACATCAACGGAGGTGGAGGTGTTGAAAATTTAAATGTTGAAGATTTATATTCCAATAGGTAGCACTCAAAAGATTACAAAATTTTATTATTGACTCAATTCTGTCAGTTTATAGGGGAGAAATAAGAAGATTTATATGGTCGATAGTAGATGTTGCCTTCTGAAATTCATGTGGCATATTGATATGCTCCTTGCTGTGGGTTAATAAGTCTTCTTTTTTGATGCATGTTGTATTTTTTGCATATAAGGTGCCTATAAGAAAAGACTAACCAATAAAGCATTGTTTATCCTAAAAATCGAATAACAACTGAATTTGTACGTGATTTTAAGGATACGTGATATAATTTGATACAGAGTGATAAATCAGATCGATTATGAAAATAAAAGATAAAAAGGTAAACGCAAACTACGCAAACCACGCAAGTTTGAGCAATCCTAGCCTTGTGAGATTAATTTCCCCCCCCAGCTAGCACTACTAAAAATCCGGACAAAACTGTCCAAAAAAATGACCAAAGTAGATCGGTAGTGGCCAATAACCGTCCAAAACACAACCATTTACGTGTAGATGGTATTTTGAAGGTCGGAAGGGCATATCGACCAAAGTTGGCCAGTAATTGGTCGGTTAATTAAATTCAAAAAAAAAGTTTGCCGAAAAAACCAACCAAAGTTGGTCGGTATTTTAATTATATCCATCTGGGAATCGAGCCGAGGTCTGTACTGTGGCAAGATACTATTCCACCACTAGATCATTAATGCATTTTATTTTATTGACTGTCTTTTATTTCATTTATACTCTTTAATTGTATTTTCGCACGAAAATAACCGACCAAAGTTGGTCGGTTTTATTAAAAAATAAAATTACCGACCGACTTCGGTCGGTTTTTTAAAATGACCGGCCTAATTAACCGACCGATTTTAGTTGGCTTTTAATATTAATTTTAATTTATTTTAAATAAAAAACCGACCAAAATTGGTCGGTTTCTTGAAAAATAAATTTAGCGGGACTCAAAAATTTTCCCGTATTTTTGCGCCAAAGAAAACCGACCAAAGTTGGTCGGTTTCGTAAAAAAAAAAATAAAAAAAAAATATGAAAAACCGACCAACTTTGGTCAGTTTTTTGGCTAGTTTTTTGACCGACCAAAATTAGTCGGTCAAACGTGGTCGATTTTTGCGAATTTCTAGTAGTGTAGAAATAATATAATTGATAATATTATCGATGTTGCCGTGCAATGAACTATGACAAAGATAGAAATAACAATATATAGCCTTTTGATATGAGTTACCATGTGTTTTACGAATTGTCAAGTTCCCCTTATATATTAGGGGAGATCTACCCTTTTAAATATAATTTTATTGTTCTATAAAAGGCAAAAGTCCTTGATTTGCTGACCGTTGGTTCCCTTTTTGAGAAGTTCCGTAATTTCTGCCACAATGATTGATTAATGGCGAGAATTACGGATCCCTGTCGGATGAGTTGGCAAAACTTTCTTCGAGACCGTTAGAAATAGGACCGGTCATGCCTTCGGCAAACTCGAGGGCAAATCTGATGGTTTCGATGGCTAATTTTGATAGTGCTTTGGTTTCGATCATAATTACCATGTGCTGATCTTGGTTGGTGGTGTTAGTAGTCAGATCGATCTTTGAGCTCGACTTCACCCGATCACAGATATTTCGGCCCTGGCCTAATCAAGACGTTTGGAAGCTTGATCGAATATCGAGCTCGGTTTTACCTGTATATAGATAGTCCCCTCGTTTTTCGGAGAGTAGATGATAAGAAACGATATGAGCCTCAGATTCTCATTATGACGTAAGTGACTAAAATATGACGTCAAAATCCCCTTATTTTTCGGAGAGCAAATGATGGGAAACTATTCGAGATTTCGATTCTACTTCGATAAAACATGACGATGAATTCTTGACGTAAGTGATAAGAATAGTGAAAACATCCCGTAGGTCCAGTCTTTGAGGCATTAAATGTATGTCAGTTAACGGTCGGCCATCTTGGGATGTGAACCGTCATGACGTGAACCGCCGTTTGGGAACACTATAAATACCCTTCAATCCATTCAGTAGAGCCTTTTCCTTTCCAACTCTTGCTCTTGAATTTTAATAGAACTTCATCATCTTCATCTTATGGTTTTCTGGTTTTAAGCTTAAGAACTCCCTTCCTTGTGAGTTCTTTGAATTTTCTTCATAAGTTACCTGCTAGTTACAACTCCTCTTTTACCAACATCCTCTTCTCTCCTCTATTTAAAAAAGAATGGCAAAGACTTCAAAATCTGTTCCTAAAAAAGAAACCCCTTCTTTCTCGAAACCATCAAAAAATGTTTCACCTGCTGCTACTGAGGAACCAATACCGGAACCCCCTCTAAAGTCGTTTGTCCCTTCGGGGTGCCCAACTGGGGCCGACTTCAAGATCAAGAACACCCCTTGGTACCGAGTCGGTGCGAGCCGGTCTCGAAGTACATATGTACTATTACTGACAGCATCCTCGATAAGGTCAAAGAGGACTGCCACTAGGAAGATAAACTCGTTGTGATCCATACCCCCGAGGAATCGATCACCACCTACGTGGAGGGTTTTCTAAGTGTTTACACTTATCCTTTCACGCTGGGTCCCTTAGACCAGCCATCATAGCCTTTTGCAAAAGGTATGAGGTAACTCTCGTGCATATTCACCCTTCGTTTTGGAGGATTGTAATTCTTCTGTGTTTCTTCGTGAGCAAAATCGAGGGGTATCCATTTACTATCGACCACCTCATGCGCCTGTATAGTCCTCGACTTTACCGAGGGGGATTAATCAAGCGTGCATGTCGAGCCACTAAGGCCATATTCTCGAGCATCGACTGCGGATATGCCATTTCCTGAGAAATGGAATATGAAACGTAAGTATAACTTCGCCTTCAAGATTTCTTTTATTGCTTTTCTTTTTCATCCCTTCCCATCGATGTTATGTGATGATGCAGCTGCTGCCCAGATGCCGGATGTCATTCCTCGACTCAAGGAGTGGGTCGAGGGCATTGTGACACAGGGACCTTATTCCGAGCGCTTATGGCGTGGGCCCGTAATCATGGTGAGAATTTTTTCTCTAAGTTACATTTGATCTTACTTTTACATCCTCGATTTTTAACTCGTTTTACTTTCCTTTCGCAGGTTTACCGAAAGATGTTGAAATGAGGCCTCCATCTGGTGATGATAATATCTTCACTGAGCCCCCTGCCTCGGAGCAGTATAAATAGAAGAAAAGGAAAAAGGCTCCGAGTTCCCCAGGCCTTGAGAAGAAAAGGCCAAAGAAACGATTGGCTCGTAAACCCAAGGGAAGCACCAGTGGTCGAGCATTGTCTCCAGATTCACTCCATCGACTGAGGGACGAATCCGAGGGGGAAGGTGGAGCTTTTGATTTTGTGACCAGTATGCCATCGCAGCTCGAAAGGCTAGGGGCCTCCGAACCAGGTAGAGGCGAGGCTGAATTTTATCACGTCGGGGAGACCAAGGCGGAGGCAGGAATTGAGGCTCCCCGAGATTCTGGCAAAGCCCCACAGGAAGCACTCGGCCCGATAGAGATTATCGACTCGCCCTCGTTCACAGAGTCNTTTGTCCCTTCGGGGTGCCCAACTGGGGCCGACTTCAAGATCAAGAACACCCCTTGGTACCGAGTCGGTGCGAGCCGGTCTCGAAGTACATATGTACTATTACTGACAGCATCCTCGATAAGGTCAAAGAGGACTGCCACTAGGAAGATAAACTCGTTGTGATCCATACCCCCGAGGAATCGATCACCACCTACGTGGAGGGTTTTCTAAGTGTTTACACTTATCCTTTCACGCTGGGTCCCTTAGACCAGCCATCATAGCCTTTTGCAAAAGGTATGAGGTAACTCTCGTGCATATTCACCCTTCGTTTTGGAGGATTGTAATTCTTCTGTGTTTCTTCGTGAGCAAAATCGAGGGGTATCCATTTACTATCGACCACCTCATGCGCCTGTATAGTCCTCGACTTTACCGAGGGGGATTAATCAAGCGTGCATGTCGAGCCACTAAGGCCATATTCTCGAGCATCGACTGCGGATATGCCATTTCCTGAGAAATGGAATATGAAACGTAAGTATAACTTCGCCTTCAAGATTTCTTTTATTGCTTTTCTTTTTCATCCCTTCCCATCGATGTTATGTGATGATGCAGCTGTTACCCAGATGCCGGATGCCGTTCCTCGACTCAAGGAGTGGATCGAGGGCATTGTGACACAAAGACCTTATTTCGAGCGCTTATGGCGTGATCTCTCGAAGGTCCGATGGGAGGCTCGTAATCATGGTGATAATTTGTTCTCTAAGTTATATTTGATCTTACTTTCACATTATCGATCTCTGAATAGTTTTATTTTCTCTTTGTAGGTCTACCAAAAGACGTCAAAATGAGGCCTCCATCAGTCGATGATGACATATACGTTGACCCTCCCTGCTCCGAAGCACGATAAAGAAAAGAAACGAAGAAAAGCTCCGAGTTCCTCGAGCCCTGAAAAGAAGAGACTGAGTAAGTGGCTGGCGCGCAAACCTAAGAATGCCAGCACCCGAGAACTCTCATCGGTTGATGGATGAGTCCGAAGAAGAAGAAGATTCTGAGTTGGTAGCCCGCGTGACAAGCGGTTCCGAAATGCCTCAAGCCACGGAGGCCGTAGAAAAAGCAGTGGCTGAAGTTTTCGAGCCAGGGAGGGTCGAGACCGATTTACCCCGAGACAGCGAGGTCAAAAAAGAAACTGTGACCGGTACATATCGATTAGAAGATAATGTGACTAAGGATGCACTTGGGGTGATTGATCTCTCTAGGTCGCCTTCGTTTACCAATTCTATGATAAACGAGGCTCAGGCGTTGAAAGGTAACCTCGGCGAAGGGGCCCAAGGAGCAGCTGATTCTTTCCACAATTTCTTCGACGACCTGGATTCTGCTGCTTCGGAGGATGTCACCGGTTTGGGCGACTTACCAGTACTAAGGAAGATACCATCCCCGGTGGCTGGAAGGTTTTCTTCAAGCCCAAAATTAGTGAACCAGTTCCTAGCTCCGAGTGTTGATCCTATTCGGAGACGTGCAATTTTTATGTCCATTCCGGAGGATGCCCGGGTTCGCTCTGCCCCGGTAGGGATTTCTAGTTATCTTTGGTGCTTGGTGATTGAAGAGGATCAAGCTAGAATGAACAAGGTGGAAGTGCCCTGCCTATTCAACGAAGCTCAACATGCGCTGAATCGGGTAATTTCGAATGTCCTTTTATTATGTACTTAGATTCAATAATGAATAATCCTAACATTTTCCTTTGTGCTTGCAGGCCTCGGTGCTTTATCACGGGGCCTTTCTCCGATACCGAGAGGAGTTCAAGTGTCACGAGGCCGAGACTCGAGAGCTTTCCAAGAATAAGGATGCTTACAAGCTTCTTAGTGAGAAGCTCCAAGCTGAGTTAGAAGCGTCTCGGAAGGAGCATGCCGATTTGGTCGAGCAAGTAATAGGAATATTCGAACTTAGTGATGATGATTCAGACACATTAGCTAACGATCCGAACCCACAGGTTCAAAAGAGACTTGACTAGATCGAGCAGCTCCAGGTGGAGGTGGACATGGATGAGGCCGAAGAATGGAAGAAAAATACGGACCGCCTGGCCTCGGAAAAAGAGACTGCCCGGGCGCAGTTGGCTTCGGTTGAGGTCAGCTTCGGGCTATAAAGGAGAAATATTCGGTGTAGGCCAATACGATCGAGGGACTCCATTCTCATTTGAACTCGGTTGTTTATGGTCAAGAGGCCCTGGCCAAGGAGCTTGAGGCGGCCAAGTTAGAGGTCGTTGTGACCAGGACCGAGGCCGATGATAAAGTGGCTCAGTTCAAGGACGATGCCGAGGCTATTTAGGAACAACTGAGAAACATGGCGAAGCATGCGAGGTGGCAATCCCAAAGGGAGACCCTCGAGGGAGTCCATGCTCATAGTTTTGATATTTTGGCTGAAATCAAGAACGCCAAGATATGCAAAGCCAAGGCCCGGAAGTTGGCTTATCCCGAGGAGGATTCCTAGGGGTCTGAAGAGTTGGGTGGGTCCGATAGTGGCGAAGACCCTGTAGGCGATAATGTAGCCCCCGATGAAGATTAGGCCATTTAGGGCCTTTTTACCTTTTGTACTATATTTTGTTGAGGCCGTTCGGCCTTTTGAAAAAAATATTCATCGGGAATATTCAGCCCTTGTAAAGAAATTTTTGATATATATATATAAGGATTTTCCTTTTCATAGTTATTGAATCTTTCCTTTGCTTTATTTGTATTCGCAAAGGTCGAAATGCCTTAGCATGAAGTGATTAGGTTATGTTTGAAGGTTCAAACAAACCTTGCCTTTACTTTGTGTTAACGCATTGTAGGGATTCAGTGTTACCGAAAACTTTTCCCCAAAATAATTTAGGTTTATAGCTTGTCAAAGATAGCTTTTAAAACTGGTTATAAGAGATTTTCAAAGGCTTGTTTTTGTTACGAGTCTCGGACGTCTCCGACCCGTATTAGTATGGCCGTAACCTTTTTAGTTCGGGCGCTGCTAAATAAGATTTTGTGCCCTCGGGTGTTATTAACTCGGAACAGCCTTAGCATTTTAATTCGGGCAATGCCAAATAAGCTTCATGCCCTCGAGTGTTATTAACTCGGAACGGCCTTAGCCTTTTAATTCGGAAAATGCCAAATAAGCTTCATGCCCTCGAGTGTTTTTAACTCGGAATAGCCTTAGCCTTTTAATTTGGGCAATGCCTATAGTCCCCGAGTGAAGTAAATGTTCAAACTCGGATTAAGGTGGCCCTTGGCCTCGATATCTTTGGCTTCTCGAAAGATGTAAGAAATATTTCAAAGGACAAGATGTTTATATGCAATGAAAAATCTTCTTTTATATTTAGTTATACATGTATACATATTTTGTGCCAGGGCTCGAGCGGTCTATGTGGACACGGTTATTTTGACCATTTGGCCCTTACAAGAAATCCTATTGATCGAGGCCCTTAAATCACGACGTTTCTTTCCTTGTTATAAATTCGATATCCGAGAATATTGCCCCCCAGTGTTCGAGGTTGACCGAAGAGAGGCCTCGAATGCTGTTGTGATCATTGCCACCGGTTCGTAGTCGGCCTTCGATTCTAAGTTAGCACAATTTACTTGCTGCCTTGTTAAAAACCTTACCGGAATACCCATTTGGGATAAAACCGGTTCAAGGAAAAAAGAGTACAAAGCATGATTTCAGACCTAGGATCTCGTATCATCCTTTATAGGTTGCCTGCAAGTGTCAGTTTGAAATGTAAAAAGAAAAATAAAAGAAAGAATTGGGGTCGTACCTTAGCAATAATATCGCTTTAAGTGAGTTATATTCTAGTTGTTCGGTAATTGCTCGCCGTTCATTGTTCTGAGCTTGTAGGATCCTTTTCCGGTGATCTCGATAATTTGGTACGGTCCTTCCCAGTTCGGGCCCAATTTCTCTTTGTTCGATTTTCGGGTGCTCAGCCTGACATTTCTTAGTACCAAGTCCCATGTATTGAAGTGTCGAAGGTTGGCCCTTCGATTATAATACCTTTCGATCCGCTATTTTTGGGCGCCCATTTGGACGAGGGTGGCTTCGCGACTTTCATCTAATATCTCCAGGCTCGTATTTATAGCTTCGTCGTTTGATTCCTTCATTGCATATTGGAGTCTGATGCTTGGTTCTATGACCTCGACTGGTATTAAAGTTTCGGTGCCATAAACCAAAGAAAATGGGGTGGCCCCGAAACTGTATTTCGAGGTCGTACGGTACGCCCATAGGACCTCGGGTAGCATTTCCTTCCATTTTCCTTTTGCGCCGGTTAACCTATTTTTAAGGCTTTGGAGTATAGTTTTGTTGATAGATTCAGCTTATCTTCGAGAAACTTACTTACTTTGCTGCCAATAAATTGTTTCCTATTGTCGCACACAATCTCGGCAGGTATCCCGAATCGACATATGATGTGGTCCCAGATGAAATCGATGACTTCATTTTCCCTAACCTGTTCATATGCCTGGGCTTCCACCCATTTAGAAAAGTAGTCAGTCATAAATAATATAAATCGAGCCTTACCGGGTGCCCATAGAAGGGGGCTGACGATGTCCATTCCCAATTTCATGAACATCCAAGGCGACAAAAATGAATGCAGTAGCTCCGCGAGTTGATAAATCATCGGAGCGTGTCTTTGGCATTCATCACATTTTTGAACGAACTCCCTCGCATCTTTTTCCATGTCGATCCAGTAGTAACCGGCTCTGATAATTTTTTGGACCAGCGATTAGGTGCCCGAATGATTTCCACAAGTGCCTTCGTGAATTTCCCTCAGAACGTACTCAGTATCCCCCGGTCCTAAACATATTGCAAGTGGACCATGAAATGTTCTTCTGAATAGGGTTCCGTCTTCGGCCAGGCTAAATCGGGCTGCTTTTGTACGCAGGGCCCTCGACTCTTTCGGGTCTGAGGGAAATTTTCCGGTCCTGAGATATTCCACGTACTTGTTCCTCCAGTACCAAGTTAGGCTCATCGAGTTGATCTCGGCGTGGCCTTCTTCCACCACCGATCTTATAAGCTGCACGACTTCTCCCGAATTGAACTCCTTGTCTTCGACCGACGATCCCAAGTTAGCGAGGGCATCGACTTTGCTGTTTTGATCCCGAGGTATATGTTTCAAAGTCCATTATTTTAACTGATGTAATGTCACATGTAATTTTTCCAAGTATCTCTGCATTCGTTCTTCCCTGACCTCGAATGTTCCATTAACTTGATTTACCACAAGGAGGGAGTCGCACTTGGCTTCAATCACCTCTGCCCCCAAGCTTTTGGCTAATTCAAGGCCTGCAATCATGGCCTCATATTCGACGTCGTTGTTAGTCAATTTTACAGTCTTAATAGATTGTCTAATTATATTACCTGATTGTGGCTTTAGTACGATACCAAGTACGGACCCCTTTGTGTTCGAGGACCCGTCTGTAAAGAGTGTCCAGATTCCCGAAGATGTCCCTGAGTTAACCAATAACTCTCTTTCAACCTCAGGTATTAGGGTCGGCGTGAAGTCGGCCACGAAGTCCGCCAAGATTTGGGACTTGATGGTGGTCCGAGGTCGGTACTCAATATCGTACCCACTTACTTCCACGACCCATTTGGCCAATCGGCCCGAGAGTTCGGGTTTATGCATAACGTTCCTTAACGGGTAAGTAGTTACGACACATATGGGATGACACTGGAAGTATGGTTTTAGCGTCCTAGAAGGATTTAGCAAAGCGAGCGCCAGTTTTTCTAGGTGAGGGTACCTAGTTTCGGCCTCACCCAAGGTTTTGCTAACATAATAAATTGGAAACTGCGAACGTTGCTCTTCCCGAACCAAGACTCCACTTACTGCTACCTCCGAGACCGCTAAGTACAAATACAGTTATTCATCTGTCTTTGGTGTTTGAAGCAGTGGTGGGCTCGATAAGTATCTTTTGAGCTCCTCCAGAGCTCGTTGACATTCCGGAGTCCATGAGAAGTTATTCTTCTTTTTTAATAGTGTGAAGAATCGGTGGCTCTTGTCGGACGACCTTGAAATAAATCGCCCCAAAGCGGCTATGCGCCCGGTTAGCCTTTGCACGGCCTTTATGCTGTCAACGATCGTGATATCTTCTATGGCTTTGATATTGTTAGGATTGATCTTAATTCCTCGGTTGGATACCATGAACCCGAGGAATTTACCCGATCCAACTCCGAAAGAACATTTTTTCGGGTTTAACTTCATATTGTACTTTTTCAATATGCTGAAGGTTTTCTGCAAATGTTTTAAATGGTCCTCTACTCGCAGGGACGTTACCAACATATCGTCAATGTAAACTTCCATCGATTTTGCTAGTTGTTCTTCGAACATCCGATTTACTAGGCGTTGGTATGTGGCACCGGCATTTTCTAATCCAAACGGCATTACATTATAACAATATGTGCCATTTTTAGTGATGAAGGAGGTTTTTTCCTGATCACCCCGGTCCATCCGTATTTGGTTGTACCCAGAATAGGCATCGAGAAAACTGAGGATCTTGTGGCCGGCCGTGGCATCGATCATACGGTCGATGTTGGCCAAGAGAAAAGAGTCTTTGGGGCATGCTTTATTCAAATCTTTGTAATCTACACACTTTCTTAGTTTATTCCCCATTTTAGGAACTACCACCACGTTTGCTAACAAATTCGGTTATTTAACCTCTCGAATGGACCCTATTTTAAGGAGTTTAGTACCTCGTCCTTCATGAAAGCATTATACCTTCTGATCGGGTAAACACTCGATCAATATAATCTGTTCCAGCTCTTCGACCGTTGATTTGGTTGCGTCAGAGTCATTGGGGGTTATAAAAGCTCGGGGAATCCCGTAATCATCGTCTTCATAAGTCTTCTGCTTATCCGGTTGAGTCTCGGCCTGTATCGGTGATTGCTGTTTGGCCTCTTGGTTCGCACTCGAATTTGGTTCCTTTGATGTTGTGGATGTTTATATTGGAACCACTTCTTCGACTGCAAACATCTATCTTGATGTCGGTTGTTCCCCGTAGATTGTCTTAATCCCCCCCCGGGGTTGGGAATTTCAACACTTGGTGAAGAGATGAGGGCACTGCCCTCATGTGATGGATCCATGGCCTTCCGAGTAGGGCGTTATACCTCATGTCCCCTTCGATCACATAAAACTTGGCCTCTCATATGATCCCGACGGTATTGACCGGTAACGTTATCTCTCCCTTGGTGGTTTCACATGCCATGTAGAACCCGTTTAGGATTCAGACTGCAGGTATAATTTTGTCTTGTAGACCGAGCTGTTCTACGACCCTCGACCGAATTATGTTGGCCGAGCTACCTGGATTAATTAACACACGTTTAATTTTAGTTTTATCTACTAGTACAGATATTACCAGTGCATCATTATGAGATTGTATGATCCCTTTCGCATCCTCGTCGCTGAAAGATAAGATTCCTTCTGATATGTAGTCTTGAGTTTGTTTCTCTCTGGTGATGGACGCTCTGGTCCGTTTCAACATCAGCTTTTGTGGGATATCGACTCCACCGATGATCATATTAATGACGTGTTGAGGTTCGGTATCTTCTTGTTTTGTTTGTCTGTTAGGATCCCTATTCCTAAAATGATTCTTGGCCCGGTCACTTAAGAATTCTCAAAGATGCCCATTGTTGAATAATCGGGCTACGTTTTCTCTCAGTTGTCGACAATCTTCCGTTCTATGACCGTGAGTTCCATGATATTTGCACATCTGGTTGGGATCCCTTTGAGCTGGATCGGATTGTAGAGGTCGGGGCCATTTGGTCTCCTTGATGCGCCCGATAGCTGATACGATGGCAGCAACATCTATGTTAAAGTTGTATTCCGATAGCCTCAGCGCTTCTTTAGGCCCGGCGGACATGTCAAAGCGTTTTTGGTCATGAGCCTCCGGTTTCTTCGACTTTGTTCATTTCTCCTTTTGCTTCTTATGAGGTTTCTCCCAGACCCACTGCTCCTCCGATCTCCATCATATGGCCGATACTGATCCCTTTTTGATCCTATTTCACGATCGATGTCTCTCTTGACTTTTTCAAGGGTTCTGGAGGGATAAACAGATGTGAAGGGGCCCCGAGTTGATCATATTCGACCCTGATTTTTGATTGATACCTTTTGTGTATATCGGCCCAGGTAACGGCAGGGTACTCTATCAGATTCTGCTTCAATTGTTGTGAAGCCACCGAGCTACGAATATTGAGTCCCTTAGTGAAAGCTTGAACAGCCCAATCATCAGCGACCGACGGCAGATCCATTCGTTCCATTTAAAAATGGGACACGAATTCCCTGAGCATCTCGTTGTCCTTTTGTTTGACCTTGAAAAGGTACGATTTCCTGGTTTTGACCTTGATGGCACCGACATGTGCTTTTACAAAAGAGTCTGCAAGCATAGCAAATGAGTCAATAGAATTAGGAGGTAAGTTGTGATACCATATCATGACTCCCTTGCATAGGGTCTCCCCAATTCTTTTTAGTAGAATAGACTCGATCTCGTCATCTTCCAAGTCATTCCCTTTGATGGCACATGTATAAGAGGTTACATCCTCATTTGGACCAGTCGTCCTATTATACTTAGGCATTTAGGGCATACAGATTTTCTTGGGGATCGGTTCAGAGCCGCGCTTGGAGGAAAAGGTTTTGCACGAACTTCCTGGAATCCATTCCTTTCAATATCAGAGGTGCTCCTGGGATTTGATCTACCCTGGAATTGTAGGTTTCCACCATTTTTTCGTTTGCTTTAATTTTTTTGTCCCCTGAGTCTATCCGCTTTGTCAGCTCCTCGAGCATCTTTATAATTTCGGGGTTAGGGCCAGATTCTTCTTCATTCGACCTTACAGCGACCGACTCAGTTCTGCAGGCGACTTCTCGGGGAGGATCGCGTTCAACCCTGCTTGGTGCCTGGCTTTAGCTCTGCAACTGAGCTATCACCACCTGTTGGGCTTGCAGCATTTCGAAGATCATCCGTAGGCTGATCCCGTC
This sequence comes from Nicotiana otophora, assembly GCA_000715115.1. Lineage (NCBI taxonomy): Eukaryota > Viridiplantae > Streptophyta > Magnoliopsida > Solanales > Solanaceae > Nicotiana > Nicotiana otophora. The sequence continues at coordinate 52,807 of AWOL01S0143261.1, forward strand.
TTCTTCAATGTTTTGCATGTTTCGAGCTGCAGATCGGGCTCTACCATGGGTGCTATTTTTGGGGCTAGTATGGAGGTTTGCGTCGATGGCCACATATGAATTAACGTCAATCGGATCCGCGATCCGAATTCTAACGGGTTCAGCAGGTGGCCCTACATTACCGGGCGCCACGTTGTTATTCTCACCTTGATGACCGGACCCGTTGTCGATATGTATGGGTGCTAATTAAGAGTTTGTCATTTTAGCCTGAAATCAAAAACACTTCAAAGAGCAAGTGTAAAGTAGTGTGTGTTATGGAGATTTGTATCAAATAGCCACTATTATCCTTAGCTCTACGGTGGGCGCCAAACTGTTTACCCTAAAAATCGGATAACAATTGAATTTGTACGTGGTTTTAAGAATACGTGAAATAATTTGATACAGAGTGATAAATCAGATTGCTTATAGAAATAAAATATAAAAAGGTAAATGCAAACCACGCAAGTTTGAGCAATCCTAGCCTTGTGAGATTATTTTGTTGGAAATGGCTATAGAATGCAAATATTTTAGGCTTCTTTTGCCAAACATAATTTAAGGCACAAATTTTGTCAATTCCTATTATGTATTGTCACTTGGTGTCAATTTCCCAATTTGCTTTGTGGTG
>AWOL01S0143296.1:0-14391 GCA_000715115.1 Nicotiana otophora
AAAGAAGATTCAAATGCCTTAGGAGATAAGAAGGCAAGTGAGAGATATTTGCAAATGAACAAATCCCTTGCTATTTATAGAAGAGAAATGGCCTAAATAATGTCATGCATGACATCATATTAAGTGTGAACATGCAATGTAAATGGATGAAAAATGCATCTACCAATTTCTTCCTAAAAGGAGGCTTCAAATGTTCACACTATTTCACATTAATCTTGTCAAAATTCAACAATTATTTCTTATTTTAAAATGCTGTTAATATTTTCCTGCTGAAAATTTGCATATGTAGATTATAAAAGAATATGTACTATTAATATCATCTCAACTAAAAATCGTATTTGGTCATATTTGATTGTTTTTAGAGAAAAGAATTTCTTTGGTATTCTGGCAATATCCAGTTCTAATTTTTACCATGGTGTAAGCTACCTTCCAATCGGGCATATTCACGTAGAGTAATTAGTAATTCATGCATTAATCCAATGGATCATGTACACTAATCATTGTCCCTTGAACATCACGTGCAGACGAGTTAATTCGTTTAGAAACGAACTCTGATTATGTTCTTATTTACTTCTTGTTTTGCTAAATGTTATTTATTGTATTGTATCGTATTGTTACTTTAAATACAATGTTTGTCTGATTATTACCTAAATTTTATTGTATTGTATCGTTTAATTCGTCGTTATGTAACGAAGAAAAGTGACACATTATGGAACGACATATTTGGTGTGGTGGCTTCGTTGCCTTACTTTTGCCTCTCATCTTGCCCTTCCTTATTGTTAAATAATCATATTTTATCCTTTATCCTACTTTTTATACAATAATTTTACTCCGTAGTCTATTTTTTCTTAGTAATATTGTAAGTTTATTCTTCATATTGTTGGTTCGTGATATCATGAAACGACGCCAAACGATACAATCTATCCAAACATTGTATTCATTAAATAATATAGTACAATACAATACGATACATTATGAAATGACATGTAACAACAATCCAAACAAGCTGTTAAATACACAATGCAAAACTACATTGACATATGATTGTAATTTGAGGAATATTGTGCTTTCGTGCTACCATTGCCCATGACAAAATGCGTTGAGATGACCATTAAGTATCGACAATACCAGTGGTGGATCTAGGACAGTTCTCTTTGACCAAAAAATATAGATCTTGATTCAAATAATTAAATTTATATAAAGGAGGGTTAATCTTAGCTAACAATAATATCCCTAAGATGGAGTTCTTAAAAAAGCAACAAATACTATGTAGACATATTCGGATAATGGCGGCAGCATGCAATAAATATTCCGAAAATCAAAGGCAATAGTGTAGCATTCAATGTCAATGAATAGCAATATATGACATTTAAGTAAATAGAATGAATGAATCACCCAAGAAATGATGAAATCAGTGAATGTTCTTTCCGACAATGATGAGTGATGGACAATCATTTGAATATTTATATTATTCTCGGATCTAGTGAAAAAGTGTAGACAAAAATCTTAGTGAAAAGATGATATTTGTATATTAGCAATGACATTCGATTCTCTTTCCCAAGTCAAAGTATATATTTACAAATGAATATCACATGTCCCCTCTCATTGTGTCCTTTTCTATATATAGTGAACATGTCCCTAAATAAACACTAATAGTACAAGTGCAGGGAATATTCCCTAGAATATTCTCTTAAAAATTCTATCTTGAAACTAGACGTTATAACTCTGTCAAAAGTACTCGACCTCGGCATCGACCCTTGTTGACTCCTCGACTTCGGCCCTTGTTAATTCTTCGACCACATACTTCTCCACGTCTAGGGTCATTTCGACAAACGACGACCCAAGAACTATTCCTCTAGTACTATCTTGGCTCAAATATTCTAAAGATAGATTTTGACCCATACAGGTAGTCCCTCCGCTTATTGAGGCCGGCTTCAGGCGGGTTCGATGAGCGAATCTTGTTCTTTATGGTCGAGCTAATCGAGTGAGCTATACAGGTCGTGATGGTTGCGGCGAAGTGGCAGCGTGGCCCTATGTGGGCCGCACATTTCAAACGCTTCGATTTTTCCGGGTGACTTGCTGGAGTTTCGCTGTCCATGAGTTAGGATGACATCATAATGTCATGCGTCATTATGGTGCATATTCCCGAGGCATCATTTGGTTTCATGTGTGACATCTGATTAGACCTGATGCCTCGGTTCTGGTGCCAGTAATGATGAGCCGTTTTTGGTTTCGGTGCCAAGACCTTTATAAATAGAGATATTTGGACACGATTTTGAAGTTTTAAATCTTCAGTTGTTTCGAAATCTCATACTTTTCTCTTGCTCTCTTCTCTTCTTTATTATAGTGATATATATTGTTCTTAACTTCTCTTGCTCAGCTTGTAGTATGTCTACAAGATGATAAATATGTTGACCAAATTCGTGAGCTGGACAGGGTCGAACTAACACTATGACACTTGATACACTTGTTCGCCCCTGGCTTTTATGGGGGGGAGATGTTGAATCTTCTCCACCGAGAAGGCAAGTGCATAGTGGTAAAGATGGACGATAAAGCTAATTGTCAGTTCTGGCTTAACTTCTTTTTCATCAGGACCGAGGATGTCGTGGCCAAAGTCAACGGCTTTCCCAAAGCTTGGAACTACACTCGTGAGTGCCCTGTTTCTTTCTGTTTTTACTTTTGATTCTGAACTTTGATTGATGATTATTTTTGTTTTTCCTTTTATAGCCAACAATCAGCCTCCTTCTCTGGCCCCTCATATTTCTGACTGGGTCGAGCGACTCCTCCCTTACATCGTAGGGATCCGTGATTGGCTAAGTTTTTCCAAGAAATGCGGTCCTGCTCTCCCTTCAACTGGTAATTTCCTATCTTTAGTCGTGGCCACTCCGTCTCTTATTTTATGAGGATTTATTTTGTTCACTTAGTACTGTCTTTTTCTCAGGCAGAGGTTCTCGGAGGAGCTGGGCACCGGTGCTTTCTTTCCGTAAGGCGGCTACTGCCCCTTCAACTTCGGCTCCTGTTACGGCCACTACATCTTCCGTTCTGGTCTCGACCTCAGCTATCGTAACTCGAGAGCCCGTCTCAGTTCTTTCTGCAGCTCCTGCCTCCCGACCTTATTTGCTAATTGATGAGGAAGACGCTTCGCCTGAAGATGGTGGTTTGATGCCTCGCAATTGGACGAACATGTACATCTGGGGAGAGAGACCGGAAGCCGTCGTTAATGGAGATAGTGGCCTTGTCATTTGGGAAACAACCACAATGCATATCGGGGAGATCCCAGAGGCGAGTCTTGAGGCCCCTTGTTTGGAGAAAACAAGTATGCGTCCTGTGGGGGAGGAGGCCAAAGGCGTGGTAAGCAATGACGACCCTATTACTTTGAGGCGCGGAGAGGCCTCATATTCTGGGGTCGCGGTAGACGTTGATCCACGTCTAATCCTCACTCAATAGTGAGTACGTTCGTTAGAAGAATAGTACCCAACAAGAGTCGGGATCGATTTCCACAGGGAGTTTAATATGGGTGTTAGGAGTATACACTTGATAAGAGCAAATGAAATAACTAAATTGCGCTTCCAAACAAAGTATTTTTGTTTTCTACTTCTAAATTATCACTAACAATTATAAACTAAATAGGAGAAACTAGAAAGCAAATGATTATTATTATTGTTTTTACCAAATGGTTAAAAAGCCTAGGGGTGTGACCTTCACCTAGGTGTTTGCCTAATGAGTTAAGTACGTTAACACTTGTTTTGTTGATCGGGGTGTATTATAGCTCTCAACTCTAAGTTACTCACTCAATACCTCTCGATATAGAGTGATTTTGCCCAATTTGGCTTTCTCAAGCCCAAACGGGTATCATGCTAAATAGTTGGTATGAGCTCAAGTCGGGTTTTTCTATTTTAGTTCAAACCCTTTAATTAGGCTAATCAAATCCTTAATTAACCCAATTTCTTGTTAGCTAAGCTTTCCTAGACTAGGTCCCTCTTTCTCAAGTAAAGACCAAGTCAAAAAATGCATGAATCAATATTTGCAACCATTAATTCTAAAATTAAAATATAAATAAGGCTAAATAATCAATGCCCAATCATAAACGAGCATTAAATTAAATACCCATAAGGTTTACACACTAGGGTTGGGTCACAACCCTAGTAAAAATATAAGTACTCATAGTGGAAAATGATAAAAACAAAAAACTAAATACTAATTAAATTCATAATCTAAGATTAAAATGATAAATTATGATGTTTAAATCCCAAAATAATCACAAATTTCCTAAAATAGAAAATTATAACGGCTACAGCTACTTGAACTTCAAAACTTGACCTAAAAATGTGATTTTCGTCTATTTATAGTAGCCCAAAATTTGCTGACAAAAATACCTCTCGGGCGGTTCTGCGCCCGCACAATTCCATATGCGGTCCGCACATTGCTTCAGCTTGCAGGGATTTGGAACTGTATCCGTACAATTTGGTTTGCGGCCGAACAATTCCTGTGCGGTCCGCACTTCAGGCAAGGCTTCAAGTCTTAGTCAATTGTACACTCTCTGAACTTTTGAATTCTTTGTCAGTGCGGGCCCTGTTCTGCGGTCGCACAATTCATGTGTGATCCACACTTTTACTTTAAGTCTGCCGGGCTTCTTCACTAGTTCTGCGGCCGTAGAGGGAATTCTATGGTCCACACTTTCTTTTGCGGCTGCAGAAATACCTCTACAGACCGCACTTCTTGTGTTTTATGCCCCTTCTTGACTTGTGAGTCGGAACATTCCTTTTTGAGTCGGATTTCTTCATGAGAGCCCAAAATTCCAACATTCCTGCAATTTGCACTCTTTCATTAGTGTTGGGAGCACAAATCAATACTTTTAGACTAAAACAGAAGCAAAAAGGTGCTAATAAGTGGTCAAAATCCACACTTATCAGACGTGCCTTCCTCAACTGATGATAGGGGGAAGGCCGTCGTTGAGGAGGATGTTGGATATGACTCCGACATGGATGTAGATGAATTGAGGATGATCGACGAGGGGCTTACTCAACTTGAAGTGAGGTTGGAAGGGGGTTCGAGGACTATATCGATCCCGATGGACCGTAATCTTCTTGTGGATACTGAGAATATTATCCGCTCCATTGTCCCTCTTTGTTCTGAAGTTGAGGGTACGACCCCCAAGACTATAGATGACAGTGCCCTATTGAATAACATTGCCGGCCTCTCCTTCGGGTAAGTACATTTGTTATCCGTTATTTTCCTTAGGTTTTGTTTTTTCGTAGGTTCTAACTTCATTTATTTTGTAGACGGTCGTCTTAGAGATTGAGAGTGCTTGTAGGGAGCAGAGACGCAAAGACATTTATGTGAAGTTAAAGGAAAAGTACTTCAGGTACCTTGAGAAGTACCGGGAGCTTCAATGCCGGCTCCGCAAAAGAGGCAATATGCGCCAACTGAGGGACAACTTGAAGGCAAGAGACGAGGAGCTAGTGTGGATAGTGAGGATGTGCAGTGTCTTGGAGGGGACGTTGAGGAGCAAGGAAGAAGAGCTCGAGCTCAGCAAGGTGGTCTAAGCCCAGTGCAATGATCCTCAAGCTCAGGTGGTCTTGTTGCGAGGCCAGCTAGTGTCAATTCAGGGTGGAGGCTCTTAGTGGTGAGATCACCGAGAAGATGGAGGAGCTCAGTTGGAGGATTTTAGGAAGGCGGAGTCTCTTGAGGTGGTGATCCGGACTCTCCGTTCCAAGTGAGAAAATGATTTAGCAACGGTAAGACTCAAAGAAGTGCGGCTCGATGAGAGGATTGGGGAGTTGGAGAAAGATACCTCTGATCTTTACGATTGAGTGGTTGCTTTGGAGGCCGAGAACGCTAAACTACTTGAACGACCTTCTTCATCTACAACTTCCGGCTTCCCCAACACTCTTTATGATTTATACGAAGAGTTTATTCATGCTGAATCCCGGCTGGATGTGCTTCACGAGTTGCATGTAGCGGGCTCTTTTTTGTTGAATACTTTGAGGGTGCTCGTATCAAAGTTCGCGAGGCTCTGATTGCGTGTGGTTATGATCCGGCTACTCCTCGTCTTGGTGAGGAAGATGAGGGCGACAAGGATGCTATAGATCGCCTTGAGGATGAGGCTTGGTATGATTCCAAATACCCTCTGGGTAAGGATGGCGAAAATGCTGGGGGCCGAGATGGCTAGGGAATTGGCGGTCATGGTGGTGATCATGTTGAAGATCGAGATGGCAAGGATGTTGAAGGCCGTAATGGCGGTGACCGGTAGTTTTCCTTTTGACTTTTTGTGTAGCTTTTGCCAGCGTCTTCATGAGCCTTTTGTAAATAGTTTAGGTATATGAAATATCAAAGATGTTCCTTGCATCTTCTTCCATTCATGTGGTTTATTTTCTATACTTGTGTATATTTTTATTTCTTTGCTGAGATGTGGCCGAGGGCCGATAGGTGTTTGTTCGAGCAAGGTCGAGCACTTTAAATCACGATCGAGGGATGGTAGGTGCTTGTTCAAGCAGGGTCGAACACTTTAAATAGCAGTCGAGGGCCGGTAGGTATTTGTTCGAGCAGGGTCAAACATAACCTTTCATTTAATCATGACCGAGAGTCGGTAAGTGTTTGTTCGAGCGGGGTCGGACATAACCTTACATTAAATCATGATCGAGGGCCGGTAAGTATTTGTTCAAGCAGGGACGGACATAACCTTTCATTAAATCGCGGTCGGGGGCCGGTAGGTGTTTGTTCGAGCAGGGTCGAACATAACCTTTTGTTAAATCCCAGTCGAGGGCCGGTAGGTATTTGTTCGGGCGGGGTCGAACATAACCGTTTGTTAAATCGCGGTAGAGGGACGGTAGGTTTTTGTTCGAGCGGGGTCGAACATAACCTTTCGTTAAATCGCGGCCAAAGGCCGGTACGTATTTGTTCGAGCGGGGTCGAACATATCCTTAACACGAAAAATATGTGCTGATAAGCATAAGTTTCTTATTGCTTTGACATTGTTGCTTTGGTTACATACTTGGAGAAAATTATAAATTTTGGGTTTTGGCTGGTGTTCCAATCCCAGTCCAGTCTATTTAGTCGCTTCATTGATTGACCTGGAGAGTATTGAGAGGTCTAGAAATAAAATAGTAACCACGATACTACCCCCGCGCTCTTCGATTAGAAGTGTTCCCTTCACTACCGCATTAAAAACCTCCTTGAGAAAACTCAAATGGGACAAAACTCAAGTGAGGGAAAAAAGAGTACGACTTGGGGGATGCTTTTTCTCTCAAGAGTTGAAGTATTTGAGGTGGTTGATGTTCCAATTGTTTGGTAGTAGCTTTCCTTCCATTGTTTCTAGTTCGAATGAACCCTTGTTCACTTTTGCTGTGATTTTGTACGGATCGTCCCAATTCGTTCCCAGCATGCCTTCTCGGGGGTCATTGCTCGCTTGAGCTTTGGCCTTTAGTACGTAGTCCCCGACATTGAGCGGCCGTACCTTTGCTTTCTAGCTGTAATAGCATTTTGTTTGTTTTTTTGGACGACCATTCTTATGTACGCCATATCTCTTCGTTTGTCGATTTCGTCGAGTTCCTGCCTTCTACCCTCATCGTTACTCGTGTCGCTTTCATGGGAGTACCTTAGGTTGGGTTCTACGACCTCGACCGGTATAACTTCTTCGGTCCCATAGACTAGAGAGTAGGGTGTCTCTCCTGTGCTTATCTTCGGAGTTGTTCGGTAGGCCCATAATACTTCTGGTAGTATTGCCGACCACAACCCTTCGGCATTTTTTAGATTTTTCTTCATGATGTTTAGTATGGATTTGTGGGAGGATTTCGCTTGCCCATTACCCGCTGGGTGATATGTGGTTGAGAGTATCCTCTTGATATGCCACTTCTCGAAGAACTCTGCATTTTGTTTTCCTGTGATTTGGGGTCCGTTGTCATAGCTGATTTCCTTGGGTAGGATGAATCGACAGATGATGTTTCTTCATATAAAGGTTATTACTTCCTGTTCCCGTTTTTGGGTGAATGCTCCTGCTTCCACCCATTTGGAGAAATAGTAAGTTAAAACCAAAAGGAATCGTACATTACCTTATCCTGCTGGGAGGGCCCCCACAATGTTCATTCCCCACTTGATGAATGGCCAAGGGGACGTGACTGAGTGGAGGTATTTGCCTGCTTAGTGAATCATTAGGGCGTACTTTTGGCCTTTCTCGCATTTCCTTACGAAGTCTGCGACGTCCTTTTTCATGGTGGGCTAAGAGTATCCCGCTCGTATGAGGCATCTGACTAGTGCTCGATTGCTGGAGTGAGCACTGCAATGCCTTCATGGACTTCTTTGAGGACGCGTTGGGTTTTTTCGGGCCTAAACATTTTTCTTGGAGGCCGCTGCAAGTTCTCTTGTACAGGTCGTTATGAAGGAGACTGTATCTGGCCGTTACAATAATATGATTATGCAAGTACCAAGCTAAATTTATGGTTCTTACCTCGATTTGATCTAGTGATGAGTTGAGGAGGTGGACCACGTTTGTATCTCCGGTTGTGATGTTTTTGGTAGCTACGACCAGTTTGGCAAGGCCATCTGCTTCGGCATTCCGCGCTCGTGGGATCTGATTGAGCTGGCATTCGTCGAACTCAGGCAATAGCTTGCAGATTTCGGTATGGTATTTTTGCAATCTTTGTTACTTGATTTGGAAAGTCCCTGTGACTTGGTTGACTACGAGATGAGAATCATAATGGAGTTTCATCCATTTCGCCCCATACTTGAGTACTAGCCTTAACCCTGCAATCACGGCCTCATACTCGGCCTCATTGTTAGTCATATCCGGGCACCTTATGGACTGACGAATTATTTCTCCGGCTGGGACCTCGAGTACGAGTACTAGTCTGGACCCTCATGCGTTGGATGTGCCATCGGTGTATAGGACCCAGAGTTCTTGTGTTTGGAGGGAAGCTTGGACGACTTCCCTTTCGACTTCAGGCATTATTTTTGCACTAAAGTCGGCAAACACTTATGACTTTATCGACGTTCGTGGCTAATATGTTATATCGTACTCGCTTAGCTCGATAACCCATTTGGCTAGCCTCCATGATAACTCGGGTTTATGCAAAATTCTCCTCAGGGGAATAGTCATAACGACCGAGATGGGGTGGCATTGGAAATAGGGTCTAAGTTTTCGTAAAGCTACGACCAGGGCCAAAGCCAGATTTTCAAGGTGTGGATACCTCATCTCAGTGTCGACAAGTGTTTTGATAATGTAATAGATGGGAGATTGTGTACCTTTGTTTTTGCGAAACAAGACTGCGCTTACTGCTACCTCGGAGACGACTAGATAGACGAGGAGTTGCTCCTTAAGTTCGGGTTTCGAAAGCACGAGCGATGATGATAGGTATGTCTTTAGTTCTTGCAGGGCCTGGACGCACTCAGGAGTCCATTCGAGGCTGTTGTCGTTCTTTAGTTCGCCAAATAATTTATGACATCTATCCGACGACCGCGAGACGAGCCTTGATAGGGCGGCGATATGTCCAACCAACCTTTGGATTTGCTTTTTGGTGGTTAGGAGTTCCAGTATCCTCTCTATATCTTTGATTTGGTCTGGGTTGACCTTGATCCCTTGCTGCGACACTAGGAAACCCAAGAACTTTCCCGAGGTTACGCCAAATGCACATTTCTCCGGGTTTAGCTTCATTCTGTATCGTCTGAGTATGTCAAAAGTTTCTTTCAAATGATCAATGTGATTCTCTGCCCTTTCGGACTTGACCAACATATCGTCTATATATACCTCCATGGTCTTACCGAGCTGGTCTTTGAACATCTTTGTTACCAATCTTTGATAAATAGCCCCCACATTCTTCAGTCCATACGACATGACCTTATAACAATACGTTCCTTGGTGGGTGATGAACGTGGTCGTCTCTTGATCTTCTTCCACCATAAGAATTTGATTATAGCCTGAGTAAGCGTACACAAAACTTAGTAGTTTATGCCCGACTGTTGCGTGATGAGTTGGTCGATATAGGGTAATGGGAATGAATCCTTCGGACATGCTTTGTTCAAGTCTGTGAAATCCACGCACATCCACCATTTCACATTTTTCTTTTTCATCATCACTACGTTAGCGATCCACTTGGGGTACTTTGACTCCCTGATAGAGCCGTTATCTAGCATTTTTCCACCTCCTCGCGGACTACGTCGTTGATGGCGAAGTTGAATATACGACTGACTTGCCTTACTAGGGGTGGAATGGGTCGACGTTTAATTTGTGTGTGGCGATTTCCTTTGGGATGCCCGACATATCTGCATGGCTGAGATCAAACAAACCTCCATTAGCTATTAAGAATTGACTAAATTTACCTGGTTCGCGGAGTTTGAAGCCGATATAGGCCTTCTTGATATGGTCATTGAGGTCCAATTAAACGGGGTTGAGTTCTTCTATGGTCGAACCTGTAGCCTCGACTATGTCGGGATCTATGATGACGTCCCTGGTCTCTTCTTGCTTCAACCTCGACCCTGTTGATTCCTATGCCTCTTTTTCTTTGTCTTTTTTATGTTGGGTGGCCGTGCTGTCCAAGGAAATGCGGTAGCATTCTGGGGATGTGCAATGTTCCTCGCGTATGCTGAATATCCCCCATGGTGTTGGGAATTTAATTACTTGGTATAGGCTTGAGGGTATGGCTGTCATGGGGTGTATCCATGGTCGTCCCACTATAGCGTTGTACGTAGTGGCCCGGTCCATGATGTGGAATATTGTCTCCAGAGTCACGCCGCCGGCCAAGACGGGGAGTGTAATTTCCACGGATATCCGCTCAACTGCATTATTAAAACCGGTTAGCGTGATGCAGCGCGACACTATTTTATCCTCGAGTATCATTTGGGTAAGGACTCAGGGATGGATAATGCACGCACCTCTTCCATCGTCCACAATGTTGTGTTTGACATTGGTATCTAAAATGCATAAAGTAAAAATGAAGGCATCATTATGAGGGAAGTCAAACAGTCGACATCCGACTCATCGAAGATGATACTTTCTTCCAGTCCGTCGTAACGTTTGCGGGTGATAAACCGTTTGAGCTTGTGAGTGGTGGTAAATTTTATGTTGTTGATAGAGGTGTCGCCGCCGTCGCCGATGATCGTGTTGATGGTACGAGCTGGTAATGGCGGCTTTGGCGGGCCTTGACATTCACGTCCTCTGGCGAAGTTGGTTCTCCTCTTATCGCTTAACAGCTCTTTGAGGTGCCCTTGCCGTAACATGTTTACGACTTTTTGTCTGAGGGCGATGCAATCTTCTATTTTGTGCCCGCATTCCTGGTAGAACTCACAGAGGACGTCGGATTTTCTGGTGTTCGGGTCTGATCTCATCTTCGGCGGCCATTTCACTTTTGTTCCAAGTTTCTCAAGAGCGTAGACTATTTATGTAGGCGACACACAAAAATTGTGAGTAGATAATAAATGAGGCATACCTCTTTCGTTCCGATGAGTCCATGTCCTTGGCCTGGACGGGCCTTCTTCATAGCGGGGGGAGGATGCGCTGGCCGCCCTGATATGTGGTTGGTATCGTTCCCTGTTAGGTTGTGGAATCGGATAATCTCTTCTGGTACTGTCTCTTTGCTCTTTTCTGGGTTCGGCTTATACTGAGGTTAACTGGTGAGTTGGTCCGTTGAGGTTGTCCTTATCTACTCGTACCTCGGCACAATAGGCATTATGGATTTCGTCCCAAGTAGTTGGAGGATAGTTGCTATTGAACCCTCTCTACTCATCCCGTTCTGAAAAGCTGCGACCGCCATCCCTTTTGATACGTTTGGCAGAGTCATCCTTACTCTGTTGAATCGGGTGAGAAAGTCTCTTAGCCCCTCTCCCAAGGACTTCTTAATAACAAATATATCATTTACTCTTACATCGTTCTTCTTGGCTCCTGCATGGGCAGTTACAAACTTATCGACCATTTCTTCAAACGTTTCAATGGAGCGGGCTGGTAGCTGCGAATACCATGTTAGTGCCCCTCCCATGAGGGTTTCACCAAACTTCTTCAGCAAAATGAAGGACATTTGTTCCTTGGCAAGGTCGTTGCCTTTCACGGCGGTGACGTAATAAGTCACATGATCTTCAGGATCGGTCGTTCCTTCGTATATCTTGAGGTAGGGCGACATTTTGAAGGTCTTTGGTATGGTATGTGGGGCTGCATTATCGATGTACGACTGCTCTATGAACCTATCAGCGTCCCTTTTCGGCAGCAGCTTAGGAGCGCTGGGTATCTTGTCAACTCGTTCTTGGTGCTTTTTATCTGGTCTCGGAGCGCCTAGTTTTCATTCTCCATTTCTTCCATCCTCTTTAGAATGGCAGCCGGGGCATTGTCACATGCACTGTCAGTAACATTGTGAGTTATACCTGTCATTGGAGGGAGGAGTCGGTTGCACTGCTCGTCTGTTTGGTGTATCGTGTAAGCCCTTGCGGTTTCTACGGTCATGCCTGGAGTGGGTTTGTTGAGAATGCTTGCCAGCATGTCGGCCATGCCTTGAGGAGTTTTTTCACAGCTGGGGGCATCCCTTCTTCTGTAGACATGGAGGCCCCTTTTCTGTTGGGTTTTGTTATGCTGCAATGTGGGGGTGACCTCTCTTGCTTAGGGGACACGTTGGGCGTTGTGTCCTCATCTGCTGCTTCACAGCTTTCATTGATGGCATTCATGAGGTTGGTTGGGAAGTCACCTATTATTTTGGTCCTTTCTCCTTGGTTACCTGCCATGTAGGGTATTGTATGCACAAAGAAAGGAGATCTCGAGGTTTTTGAAGTTAGTGACTGACCTATTGCGCAATGCACACCACAAAATAAGGCATGACACAGTCGATTGCAATTATAGTAACACAAAAAAGAGTCGGGATCGAATCCACAGGGAGCTAGATGGGAGTTAGGAGTATATATTCTAGTGCATGAATTTGAACTATCTTAATTTACAATTCCACAAATTGGTGTTGTTTCTATTTCTATTTTAAAGCTAAGGATTACAACGTAAAGAATTAAGACTAGAATAATTATTTTTGATGTTTTTCTAGTTTGTAAAAAGCCTAGGGCAATGACCATCGACTAGGTGTTCACCTAATGAGATATAAACCTTAATGCTTGTTTTGCTTATTGGGGTGTATTATAGCTTTCAACTCTCAACTACCCACTCAATACCTTTCGGTCAATGAGTGGTTTTTCCAAATTTGGCTTTCTCAAGTCCAAATGCGTATCACACAAAAAGGTTGATAAAAGCTTAAGTCGAGTTATTACTATCTCTAGGTTGAACCCTTTAATTGGGTTAATCAATCTCTCGATTGACCCAATTTCTTGTTAGCCAAGTTTTCCTAGACTCAGTATCTCTTTCTCAAGTAGAGACTAAGTCAATTAGGCATGGACTAATGTTTGCAACTATTAATTCCACAAATTAAAGCATGAACAAGGCTAAATAATAAACACCCAATCATAAACAAGCACTAAATTAGATATACATAAGGTTTACACACTAGGATTGGGTCACAACCCTAGTAAAAATCTAGCTACTTGATATCGCCCAAACTCACACCACAAATATAAGTAGTGAGGCGGTCGAAACAACAATAAAACCCAACGTAAATCGGGGTCGAATCCTCAAGGAATTAGAATTGGGATTAGGTATATATTTAGTGTAATTGTACGATATGCCTTAGATTACACTTTCACATTCTTGTTTGTTGTTTCTACTTCTACTTTAAAATATTGATTGCAATTATATAACTAGAAGACAATATTTTTGGTTTTGGTTGTTTTCCAAATGATAAAAGATCTAGGGTCGTGACTTCCACCTAGGTGGTTACCTAATGAGTTGTAAACTCTAGGGCAAGTTTGATTGGTCGGGGTTGTAATATAGCAATCACACGCAATTATTCACTCTATACCTCTCGATAGTTTGAGTGATTTTGCCAAATTTGGCTTTCTAAGTCCAAATGAGTATTGCACAAAACAAATGATAAATGCTCAAGTCGGGTCTTACTATCTCTAGATTCAACCCTTTAATTGGGGCTATCAATTTCTTGAGGTCACCGTAATTTCTTGTTAGCTAAGTTTTCGTAGACTTAGTCTCTCTTTCTCAAGTAAAGACTAAGTCAATTAGGCATGCATCAATGTTTGCAACCATTAATTCTTGAATTCAAGCAAGAACTAGGATAAATATCGCTAACCAAATCACAAACAAGTCCTAAATCAAACACCTATTAAGTACCCACACTAGGGTTGGGCCACAACCCTAGCTAAAAATTTAGCTACTCATAAAAAATGAAGAAATACAAGAAGAAATTAAGATAAAATGCATAATAATTGACTAGGGAAAGAAAATCTAATGTTTAGAAGCTAATCTAGTACAATATTACTCAAAACAGTAAAGAAAAATGGCTCAGGTGCTCTCCCAAAACAAAACTT